>JAQGDQ010000134.1:45000-70000 GCA_030141605.1 Tubiluchus corallicola | reverse complement strand
TTCCTCAGAAGGTTAATGGAGGTAAGCGTTTGCAGTTTAGACAATTTTGGTGGCAGATATTTTGGGAAAGCTGAATGTGGAATAAAGACTGCTAAAATGTACTAAAAATTAAAAAGAAGAAAAACAAAAATAAATCAGAAGAACAAGACAGCAATGCTGGTCCCAAAGTGAACAGCGTAATAAATGTGATGACTACAATGACGAATTCGTGTCATGATGGCAATGATGATGACGACAACGAGCATGACACTGACCTATAACGATGACGTCGATGATGGTAATACAAGTCTTTACCCCAAGCAAACATTCAGTAGAAGATTTGAAGTCTTTATCACTTTAAAGTGGAAACCTTAAAGAAGAACTAGCTTTTGTTAGTTCAATAAAAAAATTGGTAGATGGCGCCACCAGTGCTAGTAACAGTACATTGTGCATAATGTGATGACATCTGTCAACAAAAAGAGAGCATTATAAGCTGGCATTCTTTTAAGCATGAACACACGCCTTTTGTTCTCGACTTCACTTGAGCAAACCCGAAGGCGCCAATGCATCACTTTGCTGACAACATGCTTTATGAATTTTTCACGCCTCGTAGCTCAACCTTTATTCAACCATGGATTAATAATTTGTAAAAAAATCCGATCCATTGTGTGCACCAGTAGGAAATCCCGGGAAGTGATTCAATCATTGATTTTTGCAGGCGCCAGTAGGACGAAGGCGCCATTTAAATACCTCTCGAGAGAGAGTGCGATCGAAATTCATGTCAAACAAACTTAAAGTTTGAGTGACACCTGCTGAGTAAAGCACTTATGATTTTCCACAGAAACCAATTAGCCTAATGGGCTTACCTGGCCACCGTGATAATTACTGTGAAATGCCTGTTCATTGGAGCCTAGCCATCCAGCTCACCTAAAATGCTAGTGTTAATTTCAGCATACTTCAACACGTTGGTGAAATCATAATGTAATTTTAAGTGAGCTTAGATCTGGATGTTCAAATCTTCTCTTGTGACAACATAACATGTAATTTCTCTACAGACCTGCATTATTATAGTCAGAGATTCTAAAGTGATTTTAGATAGTTAATATTACTAATGCCCTTCACAACCCACAAATTGTAAATGGTATAGGCCTAAGCCTCAGTTTAAAACACCTATTGTTCAATCGCCTTATAAAATCTGGTGTCTATTAATTAAAATATTCCCAATAAAACACACAGGACGTTTCAACTCCTTTTGGGATTTATTTTGAACTATCAAAACTACAATTATAGATTCTAATTATGCATTCATTTGCTGTTTCCGGGCGTAGTACTGTAACAGTTCATCAACTGTAACTGCTATTTACAATGAGGCAAAACATTTTTTTAATTTTTGTAAAATATTGGGATTAATCTAAAATCTTAGTCGGTACCAGACTTTGATCTATGTTAATGGTGATGGCAGGTGTATGTCTAAACTGCACTTAATACTATAATTAAAACACTCGTTGCAATTTAGATTGATCCAAATGTTTATAGACAAGCTAAAACTTATTACTATACAGTTCAGTTGAATGTTATGATGATTCCTAATTATATGAAAAATATCAGATGAAACTCTAATCGCTAAACTATTTATGTCACTTTAAATTGGTTCTATGTTTTGTCCCAAAATAGAAATATCTTAATGTGTAATTAACCTCACTTGTAAATACCAATTAGTTCTATAGCCGATGAACATTACTATGTACAGAAGCTGTCAATTAATGCATAATTATAAAATTGAATTACAGGTATCACAGTTGAAAAAACTTAGTACAGACAGAGTCGAAACATACTGAATGTTTTAGCATGTTGTTTAATCACGTATTTAATTATTATTTATGGGTTTAAAGTCGAAGTATTTTATTGATTTAGTTTATTTAAATTATTTTTCGATGTTAATTTTTCACTGATATTACTACGTCTATGTTGTGATGCCAAACCTTGTCGCTTCTTCTCGTTGGCTCGGGAAAATTACGATATTTACAGTAGTTTCTGCACAAAATTGCTCACTAGGTAACCAGAAGTCACCCCTAAAATCTACTAAGAACCATCAACATTTTATATCTCTCAAAAGCAATCGGCCCTACTATTGTCGTCATCCTAGTCACTGTCCAAGTTCTGGGGCAGCAACAAGTCAACAGTAGCAGCAACAGCAAGAAAGTGACGACAGTAATGATAATTTAGGTGGCAGCAGGAACAACATCAGCTGTTGCCCAAGGCCATCATAGTAAGTTCAGGCAATAGTATCAGTTTATCACATTAAGACGATAATAATGAATAGCGGCAGCAGCGATGAAAACAGCAACAGCAACAAAATGATGACTGAGTTAAAAATTATTCCGGTTGTACAACGCCAAATCTCACACAATATTATCAATGATGTGTAGAGGTCGCCACGGTCAACAAACTAAGACTCTCATTATAAAAGAATAAGATCAACGGCCGACATTCGGGTCGGACGACGATCAGATCACCAAAGCTTTTTAACAAAAATGTGTCTCTCAGCAGGAGAAGATTATCAGACAATACCATGTCTTGTCTGAGGAACATTCTTGCCGACCAAGTGAAGCAAGGTAGGTCAAGGTGCATCTGTTCCCTAAAGACTACAAAATCAATTTGACGAGAAAACAATGGTCATCTATTCCAATGCGTTTTGTTGCTTTTTTGGGGCGCTAACGCACATCTTATTTTGGGTATAGAGTAATGAACGTGAGGGCAATGTAGTCATTTTCTCTTTTCGCTCCATGAGAAAGTGGGGAATTAGCAGCATTTTATAAGTGATCTAACTGGTTACATGATAGCTACCCAGAGCTGTTGTTTATCAAATAACAAGTACACTATCACCATCATCTTCATCATTATCATTATCATCATCGTCATCATCATCACCATCATCATCACCATCGCCAACAACAACAGCAGCAACAGCAGCAACAGCAACAACAGCAGCTAACAACAACAACGACAAAAGCAGCAGTAGCAGCAGCTGCATAAAATTTGCTAAAATTAAACTAAAAATGTTAAATTGATTTTACACGTTAATCATATGGCATTTAACGAAAGGGTACCACCAACTGGCTTAAAGTTTTAAATTCTAGCTTTCTTGGTTTCGGAGAATGGGGGGGTCCACAAACTGAAATATGGACAATGATAGGACAGAGCTTCTCGTGTACAACTCACAATACGTTGCTTAAAAGGGACAACAGAGCAAGCAACTTGCTGTTAATGTTAGCAATATCGACTGACACAGTGTTTCCCTGATCAATCCATCTTATTCAGAGCCTCAACCTGTCCGCTTACGTAATGAGATGAACTGCCGAATAAAGAATCTAATCAAGCCTTATCAGTAATACTCGGTGATCTGTCATACTATATAATTCAGGTCATACACTTGGCCAGAAGTTCAGCTATCAGCTCAACACCTGTTTGGCAACCAACTTGCTAATGAATGTGGCACGTGCGCCCAAGTCTGGGTCGTCTCAGACCATAATATGCTGGGGAATAGGAGGCGCAGTGTACCCTACAGGCTGAAAATTTATTTATTTATTCAATACAGAGTCGTAGTTCATTTGGCTTGATGTGGAGAGGAGTGATGGATAACATGTTCCTCTGTGATTGATGATCTGGCTTCAGTAGAAATCTTCCAGCAGCTCTAGTTCCAACAGGTGACGAGAATTACCCAGTTGCAGCATCTTTTTTTCTTCTAAATCTTAATTTTTTCACTTCTGCTCATGCTTTAGTTAGCTCTTTTTGTTCCCGTTCACTTCCGCATGATTAGGTGTTGCTGTGTTTTACATCCGTGACTGTCCACTTTACGTGAGCGTTTCTTCAAACTGCTCGTTCTTTCCCCTTCTCTCACTCTCTGTCTCTCTCTCTCTCTCTCTCTCTCTCTCTCTCTCTCTCTCTCTCTCTCTCTCTCTCTCTCTCTCTCTCTCTTTGTTTGGTACAAACACATTAAGACATCACGCTTTCAACAGTTAGCGGCCTAACGGCTAATTAATTGAAGATGGAGGCAGTGAAAAATTGTGGACCAACCAGGATTCGATCCCAGAGCCTGTTACTTACATGGCTATTTGCTGTACCAGTAACTGTTGAGCTATTGACCTACACAAATGTGAATTCTGACCTTAGCATAAAACAGTTAATCAGAGCCGCCTATCCATTACTGGCGATCCTTCACACACACACGCACACGCACGCACACGCACGCGCGCACACACCCTGATAGACTGTAAAACTCGTTATGATATTGCAAACATCAGCTTGCAAATGTGAGTGTAACCTCCGTATATTCTTGCATCATCATCGTCATCATCATCATCATCTTCTCACTTAGTTATTAACTTTTCTTCCACTGATCTGCACTCATCTCTTTTCCCTTTTTATATGTACTTTTTATGTGTTTGCACTTCCGAAGTCAATAAATTTGCATTTTATTCAGACTGACTTCAAAACTTGCTTGCGCTGCGGTCCATGATGTTGGTCATGTTCTGTGCATCGAATTGAGGCACGGATGGAGAGAACGGCTAGGGTTACGAGAGTAGTATCAGTACTAGTCGGATTTGCAAAAATGGAAATAATTCAAGGTTACACTTCCAAGGTATAAATTAGGCTCGACAAATTAATATAAATCTGCGACATCTATTTTTCTTCAGGCAAATCATATGAATGCCATTAAGCTGCAATGCCAGATTCATCGAGATCTTTAATCAATCTAATGGCAGCTGCAACAGAGCGTCAGAACTGCAGGCTGTCAGCCAATAAACACGTTTTAGGCAGTTTATACATATAACAAACACCTACAGCGCAAATACACAAATACTTAACAAAGAAAAATGAGTGTGGCAAATTGCCAATAATCTTTATTTATTTCAAGTTTGGCCAACTGTGGCGATGGAGTGACTCACTCAGTGGCTAGTTGGTGGCTGACAGTAGATTTAACTCGCTAACAGACAGAAAGACAGATAGACAAACTGACTGACTAACTGACTCATGAAATTTACTCACTGTTCAGTTAACGTGAAGAGGCAATTGTTTAATGCATACTGCACTACTTTTGATTGTATGTCCACTTGGAGACATTTTTATTCTTACAATCTTAGCAAACTCAAGGTGGCATATAATGTATCAACACGGAAGCTGTTTAACTTTTCATATGATACGAGCGCTAGATATATTTCTACTAGACTTAATATTATTTATTTTGATGTGATTCACAGAAAATGTGCATACAGTTTATACGTCAGGTTGAATAACAGTGAAAATTTTATGTGCAAGAATATTTTAAACAGTGATGCAAACTTTACTTCTGTAATTAGACGTCATTGGCGTAGTTTGTTATATCGTTAATCGTTATTTGTGTTATTGTTGTGTCATGATTTATTGTATTAATTTGTGATGTGTATATGAACTTTGTAAAGTTTGAAATAAAATATTAAATCTAATCTAAATCTAACTGACTGGCTGGCTGACTGACTGACTGACCAGCTGATTGAGTAAAAGCACTACATGAAAAAACACGAAAAGCTATGCCCCGTCCTGTGACAAATCGACCGAATTGTATCCATTAATCACGTAATTTATATTTCAATAACAAGGAAAAACAACTCAGCCTCTATTAGTTACAGTGCTGACAATTAATTAATCTTCTTTAATCAGTAATTAAATAAATTAATAATTATCGCTTTATTGTGTTTTGTTAAGCTACTGTTTCTGGCAGCAATATGTTCTACGTAAGCGTGTTTGACATGCTGTTCGCATCAGACTGCAGGAAAAGCCGGCTCTTGAAAAGCATAATGCCACTGTTTAATCACTCGTTAAAACCACATAAAACAATTTTAGTGCTCGTCCGTTTTTTACGCCAGATGCGAAGTGTCAGGCTGACTAGTAAAACAACTGGTAGAAAAGAGTTACGGACGACGTGGAAAGATCTGGTCGTTGGAATAATTATGCCATTATGACAAATTGCAAAAAGCTTTGCGGCGATGATTATCGTAGACTTGATGTGTTTGAAGCTCCTGCCGGCCGAATTTCAAAGATTCGTCGCAGTGGGCTGCCTAGATTTTACAACGGGAAATTGTTTTTCAGGATTTACTTACTTAAAAAAGTTGTCGGAGGTTTAGTAATCAAGAAAAGGATATAGTCAGTCAAGTTTGATTAGATCATTTCATTTTATGTTGTTTTATTATTTTATGTCATGTTGTACTGCTCATTATTTAGATGTGAAATATCCTGAAGTTGTTTTTAAACTATGCGTTAGTCTGTGTTGGGCTTAATACATTGACACGGTATGTTTAGTTTAGTTTAGTTTAGCTTAGACAGTTGTTGTCCTATGTGAGCTGTTGTCCCAAATGCTGCTTACGTTACATCGGGGCGGAGCGATAGACCAATATGTTTGACGTCAATAATCTTTGTAAGAAACTAGCTTTCAGGCATATTAATGGCCTATATAACCCCAAGAGTCATTGAAGTTTTGAACGCATTGTTATGATTACACAAAGAATTCCGAAAACGGGCCTTGTCGTAAAGTTTCGCGGTTTTGACGCAGTGAGCGAGAATGACGTACGAGGTATAGAAAGCGTCTTAGGTTACCAATGCTTGTTTACCGATCTTTTGTGACCTCGTGACTGTACTCATACACTGTACTGGCCTCGCGCAACGAAAAATGGCAGTTCTTCAAATTTAATATCACTAACAAAGAAGTGATGCAAAATTAAAACAAACAGGTTTTACAGTAAGATTATGGTAAAATAAATCGAATAGTCACACTGAGAGTAGGCAGTAGAAGCTTATATTATAGATATTATGGTCAGGGCTTAGTTTGACTTTAGAACTCCCAATTTTGCCATGAAATTGTCAAAAATCAAAAACTTGACATAGCACTCCTGCAACGCATGTGCATATTTTCTGGAATATTCCTGTTGTACAAATACCTTTCACTGAAGTATAATTTGTCAGAAAAACTCCAACCAGCCACCAGGCCAAAGAGGCAGACTGCGAGATGAAGATCAAAGTAAGCCGACAAGAGGGCGTATTCAGAAAATTTTGATGCCTTCTACATCAAATGTGGCAATTATTAATGCAAGACAATCCGTGATTTATAGCTTTAACTCAGAATGGCTACTTCGCGAGTTTGGTAGAAACGCTGGTATTGAAATTAGAGAGATTTTTATACATCACAGTTTATTTGAAGATTCAAATTGCTACAGCAGTCGGGTTTGTAAATTTATAACCTTAACGTAATTAATGAAGTTTTTTTAAACACGTCCGATTAAGCATGTAAGGTGCTTCTAAAGCACTATGTCACACAGCACTTTTGATGAAACCATGTCTATAATAGATCCTAGCAGAACACAGACTTGGTCACAAGGCGTCTTTGGCCTTAGTACGTTAAGATGTTGGAGTTGAAATCCAAAAGTTCAAAACCAGGTCCAGTTTCGTATTTTCGTACTTTACCTTCTTTGTCATCAAAAGATTTAAAAAAAATAATAAATGCAAATTCACTAGCTTATTAACTGATAATTTAAATAAGATGATTATAAAGGATGTTTTCCGTGTGACATTGTTATTTTGTATTTATATATAAATATCTATAGTGAATTATTATAATACTGCTATCGTTTGAATTTTTATTTTTTGATCCAGTCACTCAGGCCTACTCATACTTAATGTACATAGGTGTTGTAGGACCGGAACCTGGCTAATTATCAAGGATAACATTCTCTAAAATAAGTCACTAAAAGTAGGCAATTCTTAGCCATGTAGCGCACCCTTTCTCAACGAAAGCGTCCAGAGGCAGTTTTCCTGGTAGACCTCATCTATTTACTGACCATGCATGGCGTTGCTTAACTTCGGTTGCCTTTTCGCGCGTGGTAGTCAACTATTCCACTTATTCATTTATGTTGTATTGTTTTGTTTTACATTCACACTAGCGCCATTAATTCTGGATCTGGATGTATTAATCTTGGATACGCTTAACCGTGTTGATGGCGGCACAGAACTGTACAGGCATCTTATCTTCCTCACAACATTAGTAAAAAAAACTAAACAGACTCTTTACTCCAACTTCAACGCGAAAAACTATAAATTCGCCAGAGCTTCAATTATCGTTTCAATTTCACTTTTGTTGGAATGTTTTTCTTTCATTGTTACAAAACAACTAATGAAATAGAAATAGCCAAGAATTATTGAGGTGCAGTGGTGCTGATAAAAGCCTATTTCCCCGTAAACATTGTCCAAAAAGGGGTGTCAGGAAATGATTGCCACCCCCTGCAAGCTGAATAGAACAGATAAAAAGTAACAAGACCACGAAAAGACAATTCATTTGATGTCGAGTAATGAACACTGATCTTAATATCTCTTACTACACATGTTATTTGCAGTTCTAAGAACCAAAAAATAGACAGGGGATGATTCATGCTGGTTTCTCAACGAGACTGGCTTTTATTGTGTTGTTTTGAGTTTATCCTGGATTCGTTACTATGATGAAACATCAAACACAGCAATTAAACATTTGTAACATTGCAACACTTTTAATAAACATTTAATAAAACAATTTGATGATCTCAGCTCCAGCTAGCCTAATTTCTACTCTGTGTTCCTCGCTATATAGTTCTTGAGAGCTTGTCATAGATGCACTAATTACGACGTCACAGTGTCAGGACTCATTTCTTTAAAAACTTTACTTTTTGATGTTTTATTTCTGGTAAGGAGAGTGAAAAACGGATTAATAAAAAATTAAATATATTAAATACACTAAAATACGTTTCTATATCTATTTGCGGTAACTTACAAAACTATCATTTCCTGATACAGTTGTTATTTTTGTAGTATCTGATAGCTGTATTAATAATTTATTCTTCGTTGGTGGTCCTTCGCTCAACTTATTATGTACTGCTGGGTGTGGCTTCACTGAAGTCTGTATAGATACAAAAAGCTTTTCAATCGTAGATTAAAACAGGTGAAAATTCAAGTACGCAATTAGTAATACTTTCAGCTTTTACGTGTGCTTGTGACCTTCGCTGACATGAAAGGCCGCGCCGTGTAACTCTTTCCACCCTGCAGAGACTTAGGTAGAAATTAAAAAACCATCAGCTGACAGCTATAGAGGCTTGGCATGCAAAGCAAAATGGTGAATAGCAACTTGTTTAATCTTCTTTTAAAATGTGATACCTCGCCCAGATGTTATCCGGGTACTAGCGCATTCAAAGTGTTAAAACTCCTCCCATATCACTACAGGTAGTAATTACACGTACCTGGTGTAAGAATTTTTTATACTTTGCTGTAACAAGGAAAGATTGTTAGCACATTCTTTGTGGAAAACAACTTGATGTATTTTGCGGTTCTTTTAAGGAAATGTGTGCATTTCTTATAGTCATAATTTGACATTAATTTGTATTCGTCTGTTGTCCATACTGTATTTTGCAATATCTCAACTATTCGAAAAGTACCTAAAATAAATTTCTCTCGCACTAAATAATTTAATTTTATTAAAAAACTAATGTTTTTTCTTCAGAACAGCAATAAAGCTAAAACACTGTTTTAGTATACGTGTTTACTTTTTATTTACAGAGTGTTTAATCACCTATGCTATTTTAGGATATAATGATGCCTATAAAAAAGAATAAATTAGAAAAACACTTTTCTCAAATTAGCTGGCAACTAACGATATCATTAATTAGTTAGATTATAACTGTGATTGCCAGAGTATTTAGAACCCGTTGCGGTCTATTTTAACAATTATTACAAATTGCGGGTAAAAAGACTGGAGACGCTGAAAAATTCCCGACTAGTCCACAATTTTTCACGCCTTCTTTCTCCAACTTATTGCCCGCAGTGGGTAATAATTGTTAAAAATAAACCGCAATGGTTTATAAACAGTCTGATAATCACAGTCATAATCTAACTAATGAATAAATCAGAAAAATTACCAGCATTCTTAAACTTTCTATATTTATAACATTACTTTTCAAAAGAAAAATTAAAGAAATCGAACTGGAACCATATGTGCTTTTATTGTCATATCAAAGCAGCAAATATTGGTATGCATTAAAAGCGTTTTCGAGGAAATTATACTACACATGTAAGTCATAGCTGCACGTGAAACCCCTGAAAATATCAAAAACACAGTTACTCATATAGTCTAGTAGAACTATACGCTCCCATGCACTGAAATGACGTATTTTTCTATAACTAACTTTTGTGTATTCCTATGTGTCTGGTAACGGATTTTGACGTTCCTATTGCAAAATATTTTTCATTAGGCAGCCATCTTGGCGCCGTCTTGGATTTTTACTATGAAATTACGACTTAGTTCTTCAATTAGATATTATATGTATCAGATGAAGACAAATAGCCTTATTTCTCCGTGTATGTAATTTTGGCACCCGGAATTGATCTAATGGGTTGTTTTTAGGTTGAAGCAGGTTGGAATCAAAATTTTAAAAAGTATAAGAAAACAGCGTAATTTGCACATTTGCACCGAAAATCTGTGTGAAAACTATGTGCTAATTTGCACTAACATTGAAAACCACGCACCATAGAGCAAAGCATTCTGATTCACTGGCGCCTCTTTACCACAATGGAATCAAGTTTCATACAGTGACGGTTGTATGTGGTGCTAAGTAAATATTACTAATATAATGGAACGCTGTGTTTGTTTCGTCCACACTAGAGCCTCCTCAACACGAGAAGAGCGAGAAATAATATTATTAATCGAAATTAATAATAATATAGCGATTATGACTGACCCGTTGTGAGTTACAACAACGGTTACTGTCCATGCATAACTATGACTTGCGTGTATACAACATGTATATTTGTATAACATGCGTTACAAAGGAAATTGATGACGATATAAACGTTGTATTCATGTTATCAACAAAGCAGCTAATTGCCTCAAATTAATTAATTAAAAAACCAATATTAATTCATCATTAAAAACACAGATCCTTGCCAACACAATAAGCCCATTTCACATTGAAGTTCGTACAAGTGCGTTCACACGTTAACTTTTCGTTTTTTCTTTCACTCTTCGCTGCTTAAAGCTAGAAATTTCCAAGTTTTTTAGTGCCTTTTTCCTTTAAGGTTGCAGGTTTGTAGCACACTTTTGCGGTACCAACTTCCGACTTATCTTACTCTAAATGTTATTGGGTTCACCCACTTAATATTGTGAAAATACATTGAAAACAAGTTTCAATGCATCTTTCAAAGTTAATTTTCGGTACCTTTCAGTTCACCACTGGGTTGTGATAACCAAGCTCTCCGGTCTTCCTCGGGTGGAAGAATTGTTACACTATTAAAACATTCAAGAACTTAACCATGATTGCCAGGGGTTTATTATAATTATGTCTAAATTTAGGTGATCATTTCATTTTTGTTTTATTTCAGCAGCAAAGTAATCGAGATAATTCCTGTCTAGGTTCGGATACTTTTACTGTTTAACACCCGAAATTTGTCAAAAACTCTCAAGACGATACAAATAAATAAACAGGTAAGCAAAAATCTCCCATAATATTGATACAGATTTCAAACATCGATTTTTCGGTCTATTAATGAAAAATAGAGTCGCCAGATTCAAAGTGACTTCTAAGTGGAGGAAAATGTGCATGAGACTAAAACAGATTTTTTCCTTTTGGTTTTGCAGACTTGAGTAAGTGTTAGTACGAAAATGAAGCGAATTCTAAAAAAATATATCTTATAATGTCCTTTGGCAGTACGAATATTCTGATAACGCACGTTCTTGAAAAGTCCGTTGGGAATAAAAAAAAATTATGCCCAGTATTTAAATTGTTAGTCACTTAATTTCAAACGATAAGTTAGCCCTCTTTATCCAACAACCGGTTGGGTGAGGGCCCAACATGGCTTCCAGCAGACTCAGTAACCGGAATAATGCAAGCGGCGCCAGCAGCAAATTACGATAATTAAAACATATTGAAATTAGAAGCA
The DNA here is from genome assembly GCA_030141605.1 of Tubiluchus corallicola. Taxonomy (NCBI): domain Eukaryota; kingdom Metazoa; phylum Priapulida; class Priapulimorpha; order Priapulimorphida; family Tubiluchidae; genus Tubiluchus; species Tubiluchus corallicola. Next base: position 58,033 of record JAQGDQ010000134.1, on the reverse strand, counting down.
GAAGCAAAGTCACAGTTAAAATTGCCGAAGGGTTAATTTATTTACTAAATCCATTAGGTAACCTATTTGCACGACCGTCAAGCAATGCGTCAGCAGCATTGGTATTTCAAATTGAAGTTAACGAGTAGTTAGCTAGTGAAGCTCCCTGCGAGGCCTGCAGTGTGGTAGCGAGTCTAGTGACACTATTTTTATGTGGATAAATCAATCACACTAGTAACAAAAAATTGAACAAAAAATTCTTAGAATTTAATATATCTGTCAGGATAATGTCTTCGAGCTAATTATTACAATAACTACCATTTCGAGTTCATTTCCCGACCAGTTCACAATTTTTAGTGTCTCTTTTCTTTCTTCAACTCATTGCCCACAATGGGTAATAATTGTTGTGAAATACTACAATGGTTTATTCTGGCATTCACAGCCATAATCTAATTAATGATAACAATACTGATGTTGAGTATTTTAAACAATGATACTGAAATTTACAAACCAAATCAAAGAACCCAAAAAACATAGTTGTCATTCACATGTTACCACCTAATCTTCCTCGCCATATTTTATCATCATTGTCACAATCACCATCATCATCATCATCATCATCATCATCATCATCATCATCATCATCATCATCATCGTCATCATTATCATCATTACCGTCACCAAAATCGGAACTTGTTTGCAGTTTTTGCCATTAAGACATGACATAATTGTGACTTTTAGTATTACATGAAGGACAACCGTGGCAATCCTGCGGCAGCCTAACTTGGCAACTGTTTGAAACAAATGTAAAAATTATACAGTTTATTGTTTAGATAATCAGTGGTCTACAGTGGAGTAACTCATTTTGCCAAGCAACTGATTTCATTGTTAAAAAACATTGATTTAAATGGTTAAAACTGGCACAGTTTAGACTCGACCGTGGTATACTTAGTAGATTACTACTTACTCTCGTCGAAATGGATTTTACTTATTTCTATAAAGCACATAACGTGGCTACATTTATCACAGGATTATAAGACTCACTGATCATGAAATATGCAAACTTATATAACCTACACAGAAACAAAGTATTTGGCATAAAATCTTTAAATGCCATTGATCAGGATTTTGATGTAAGCGCTTATCTTCGCCATTGTTAAAACGATCACAAACTGCGATGATTTCGTATTTTTCCCACACGCAGCGCTCTTTCAACACGCTCCCACCATCATCAGCGTCTTCAAACATTGGATAATTAACAGGGCTTGTCAGCGTATGGAGAAACCTTGATGCTGATAGCAAATATTTTGAGTATAAACAACTGATTGAGGATTCTGGGAACATTGTAATTAAAACCGATGAAGACGGCACTCAGAAGAGAAAGAGTGCAACATGACAAGACCAATTCATACAGCCAAAGGTGGTGTGGTAACGTTTTTCAGTTTGGCATAGTAAAGTTAACGTATAACTGCCTGAAATTATGTGCTTGTCAAAAGTACATCAATGACGTGACAAAATTTTCACAGATTTTTAGCCCTAAAAGTTTTGAAAAATTTGAATAATCTTTCATTGTCATCGTTGTTGTCATCCATATTCATCAGCCACGATAGCACCGGCGTCACTGTCACCATTGCCATTGTTCTTTTTTCCTGTTCCTGTTCTTGTTCCTTCTTCTCTTCGTGCTCATCATTTCAGAGGGAGGAGACAATAATTACATCTCTAGCATTTTCTGGCAAAAAAATCTTCGGGAATAGTTCACTGAGTCAGCTCAAGTCAGAGACAAGAACCAAACCGAACCAACAGAAGTGATTCAATTAGCGCCGAAAATCGAGTAATCACTGAAGAAGTTGTTTTCTAAACAAGCTCAGTTTCAGCAGATTTTTTGAACTCATTTATCTGGTGTGCTTGTCAAGAAAAGTGAAGGCATTAACTAAGGCTAAGTAAACATACCCGATGTGCTACATGACCTTAATGCGCCTACCCGAGACGATAATCCGACAGTGATTATCAAAAACGCCTCGACACGCTCAAAAACGGTTCGCGACGTCGGATTAAAGCCGGGAGCTGCTGAAAACCGATTTAACGCCAAAGAGGAAACAAGCTTTAGGAGAAAAGAAGAAACCCAGTGAATAATAATTGGTTTCTGTCATCAATGACATTTGTAAGTTGGAAAAGCTGGCGGAAACTGTCCAGGTTTAGGTAATAATTGGCGTGGCTGTTCTGGTAAGATAAGAAATTCTTTTAATAATGCAGAAAAGTTGAGTAGTAAACTCAACAGCCAAACTATTATTATTAAGTGACCCATTTACAATAAGTAATACCCTCGTAAATACGATTTTAGCAACAGCGTTATAGCTCGTGTAACTATAATTACATTAACACACCAAGCTTATGTAACTATTAGCAAATTAACGCATTAATATATAGTTAGACGAGTTAACTCTTTGTTACGTACATTATGACTATAATAGTTATTGTCTCAATATCAAATATTAGCGAGTAAAGCGCTAGCATGGTTTAAAAACTATGACAGAGCGTGTCATAGATAATTTTGTTTTTCTGGAAGACATAGTCCTAATCAAGTTTCGCTTTCGACAGAGCTCACACAAAGTTTACAAAAATTTGCGCATTTGTTTCCAGAAAAAATGACCAGATCAGGAGTTTCGGAGAAAAATAAGGAAACCCCCGAAACAAGAAGGAACTTATTCCACATGTCAAAACAATAATCTCACTTGAAAAACGATGCACTGAGCGAAATGGGCTGGACATGATAACATGTTCTTTAGCTATAGATAACTGAAATTAGACCACAGGTTTAAAATGAAGGTAAAATGACAGATTACCAGAGTTGTTTTATTTCAGTAATTTTAATATTTTTATTATTTCTTAACAATTGTAGTTTTAGATGTTAATTGTTTATAATTGTAAATGTACTTGCAATTGTGTGTATTTTTAGGTAATTTATGACCCAGCTGTCGAAATAAATAATAATCTAATCGAATCTAATCTAATCTAATAATTCAGTATTCCAATTTCGTGATTTCTCACTTAAAAACACATCATAATTCAATAATATAACTGTATAATAATGTTTTTAAAGTTTTTTGCTACGACCAAAACTTAAGGAATTTCACAATAAACAGATTTGCGTCTTTAAGCCTGGACAGCCCAGTTCATCCACTAAATGTTACTGCCAATCTGATGATCAATACAACCAAGAATCTGTTATTGTAGTTCATCAAAATTAGTTGTTTTAACCGCTTATTACAAGAGACAGAAGTTGTCCGATTGAGCGCGCTTACCCCCATCCACCCCCACTGGACAGATTATTATAGTCGGCAAAAAATCGCCTCACGCTAAGGAAACGTTAAGAAAATCAGCCCACAGATATTTCGAGCAAAGATAATTAAATCTACACAAACAGGAAAGATAATATTGTTTCAACTTGTCAGGGAGTTATGTCTGTGTGTATGTCTCCCCGGGCGGCAAGAGTTAATTGGACAAGCGTTTGGACAATGGCCCTGAATGCTCCCATCATCTGAAAAAACTCCGTTGCGCCCTAATGGAAACCACGTGATTAGGTTAAACAAGAAAAACAACAAATCAATGGGATTCCAGCTATGTTTACAGGAAAAAGTGTCACTCAATTTTGGAACGTTGCTTCTCTGAAAGGAATGGGATATTCGAACCGTATCCGAGTCATCAAGGGTTAAGAGAAACCCGATGAAAGTAGTTAACTGTTTAAATGCAGTAAACAAAGATTAGACTTTCACCAGTGGGACGGAAACGAACAGGAAACCCCATGTGTTACACACCTATCACAAGAAACAGGCAACTTGTAGATATCTTAGGGAAGTCTACCTATAGGGACAAAGAGACAAAGAGAGAGAAAAATAAATAAATAGAGAGCGACAGACAGACAGACAGACAGACAGACAGACAGAGAGAGAGAGGGGGGGAGGGAAAATAATAAATAATAAAAAAATATTATTCATTTTCTCTCTCTCTGTTTCTTTCTCTCTTTCTCTCTCTCTCTCTCGCTCGCTCTTTCTCTTTCTTTCTCTCTCTCTCTCTCTCTCGCTCTCTCTCTCTCTCTCTCTCTCTCTCTCTCTCTCTCTCTCTCTCTCTCTCTCTCTCTCTCTCTCTCTCTCTCTCTCTCTCTCTCTCTCTCTCTCTGTCGCTCTCCCTCTATTTATTTACTTGTTATGTGACAAATCTGCCAGTGTTATGTGTGGCACTGCTAGCTATGTTACCAAAATCTCATACTGCTAATAATTTTAAAGCTTTTAGTGATAATCATATAAATAATGCAGTGTTGAAACAAGACTAATCTAGCTCTACGCGGGATATTTTATTTATCTTAAATTTATTTTCTAATACATTTAAAAATACATAATGTTATAAAAAATTAAAACTTTCAGCTATATAAAATTACAAATAAACTACTAAAATATTTACATATATACTACACACGCACCCAGACACAAAACATAAATACACAAGTAGATCATTAAAAAGTACAATACACGGAGGCATAAACGCTATAAAATCAAAAGTGTGAAGCCACAATGCCACAATATTATTGGTGGGTAATAAATGTGGACCATGAAGGATTACTGAATCTACGAGTCACGTCAAGTGAGTGATATAAGTGAATGGGTTGACCCTGTTTAGCTCAGCATCGCATGGCAAAGGTAATACAGTGAAAAGTAAGCATAAAAAAAGAAAACTGACAAATTTGGTAAACATCTTACCTGAATCTTTCCTGCAAGGATCAGTCGCCGCGTTTTTTCTCGACTTCCCGGATTTCTGCCGTCGCTTTCCCATTTCCGGTTTCCCGTTTCCTGTCACTCCCAATGCCGTTGTTTGGCTTCAAAGGGAAAATGTCCCTATTTTCCACTTAAGAGATTGTTTTAACTCGACCAAACTGTATGACACTGATGGATGGATGAAGTCTCTCCAAATCACCCAGGTCGCCTCCTTCCTGCGTTAATGGATCAAAAATGAAGTCGAATCAGCGGCTAATCGAAGTCAACAATCAATGGTCGACTTTACTTTGACTTCACTAACAAGAGCAAAGGTTTGGTCTGAAAACATACGCACGCCTACTTCTTTCAATTTCTGTACTAGGTCTAAATGGACAATTATAGCAAATGGCTCTTCTGTTCGTTTATGGTCCTGAATTCGCTTCTTTCAGCACAAACACAAGTGTGTCTGAAAAATAGTCGTCGATTCAAGCGTCTCTAACCGGACGAAATGCAAGACCTACTTATCTTTTGTAACCGCTGATCCGAAAACAGCAATTTTTACTGAAAAAGAAAACCAAACTGACGGAATGAATTCATAAAAAAGATACAGAATAAGCAAATTAAGCTGTGCTAAGCAGATTAAGAGACTTCAACCAGAACTACAGTGCTGGTAATGTCAGTGTTAGATTGTTAACCTATTAAACAACAACTAAAGTGTAAGATTATCTGCCCTAATGCAGATCAAAATATTAATCCATATATTGTAATCGATAATTAGAACTTACAAAACAATTACAATGATTCTTGTAAAACCCTCACGTTGTCATTTTGTGATTGAAGTTGTCGTAGAAACTGTAATTTTGCAACTTTTTTGTCAGTGTATAAACGGCATAATAAAATTTATGTTGTCAAATGTTATCATGTAGACATCCAATTGTTGACAGTTTTGAATTTGGTGTCTACACGACATTGAGGCAATTTTGCAAGAATCGGTAGTTTTTCCTGTAATAATTATACCGATACTATATAATTATCTATGATTTGCAAACAGAAACTCTTGCCTTTTTTGCAGTGTTTTCAGGTGTTACAGTTATAGCACTTCATTTAAACACAAATTCGACCATTCCCATACCTAGTATGAACTTAGCACTGCCCCTGGTGCTTAATCAAGTAACGTACGCAAAGTGGCAAATTTCACACTCTTTCCGATGAGATTTGTAAGGCTCTCAGGCATTACAACCAGCGCTTAGTTAAAATTCCATTTAGTTCCACTTATCTACTAATCCTGCGTTGATTTTCTTCTCTGAAAACTCTAGCGCAAATCGCTGCATGAGACAAGAAAGAAAGGAGGCACTTGGAGACAGAATAACTTCGAACCACTTTTCAGGTAATTGAGGCATGACAAGTGATAGTGAAGTGATTGTGAGTCAGTTTATGGCGAGTGGAATGGCGACTTCAGCGATCAAAATCAGTAGCACTGCTTAATAATAAGTTGTTTAGACATTTACTACAATTACAACAGTGTTAGTGTTATAATGTTTTTGTTATAATTTTATGGGGTGCTATGGTGAAAGAGAAGAACACTTGTAATAATCATCATTCTTATGTTCATTTTTAAGTGTTCATTCTTTGATGTGCCTCGCTGGTGCTGGTACGAAACTTGATACGATACCGAAGCGAAAAGGCATTCTGAAACGAAATAAACTGTCTAAATAGAAAATGATAATGAGCAGTTTTGCGCTTGACTTCATTCAGTAACACAGGTCATCAGTAATTTCCCTAATGGCTAATAGTGGTCTTTATTCAAATCCTCGCTTTGTTATCCTGTCACCAACTTTTTCACATTTTGTGTTTTTCTAGTTTGGTATTCAAATTTAAGTAATTGCGAGCTTGTGCCCTCATTAATAATGGTTTTGACATTAAAGGAAGACAGGATGATTTTTCATATCCTACCCCATTTTGAAGTACGGTAAAAAGCATACATCTTAACACCTATAATACGGCGAAAACGTTTCTTATAACTAAATAATTGGTTAAAGACTCACTTAACGGTCGTCGAGCGTAGTTAGTGATGACTTGACAGTTGGACATCATTTTGAACAGCATAAATATTCCACGAGCAGGTTATACGTATTTGCGAAAGCGAAAATTGAAGTACATTGCTACAGAACAACTTTCAGTGTGGTATACAAAAACTTGACAAGTTTTAGGTATACCGTCATGCTCACGCATGAACTTTCGAACGTGTCCATTACGTCACAACTGAACAGCTCTGAACAGAGGCGTACAACACCTGTTTTTGTACAGTGAATTTCATAGACACAGGCGCGCTAGTGCCCGTCTAACTAGAAAATAGCGAAATTTATGTAATAGCGAAGAACTAGCCGTTCAAAGACGATATTTCGCTTCTGTGATAATAGTTCTTTCAAATAAGTTGCTCTTGAAAAAACAATACGCACCCTTTCAATATTTAATGGGTTAGATTGGTTTGAGCTATAGCTTAAGAACGGGGGGGGCGGTATTCCTTCAAGGTTAGAAATTGTTGATTCCTTTGCTTTTTGTTTATTTCAATTACATAACTAATCGATGGATACGGCAACTATAAACACTTTCCACCAATGCTCATACTTCTGTTTCTGAAATATTTGGATATAAAACTTACTTAGAAGCAGCAAAGAGGACCAATGTCATGGCAAGAAAAGATAAAAAACTGAAATGAAATCACAAAAAAATGCGACACAGTAACAGCAGCAACTATAAAAATGCGATACAATAACAGCAACAACTATAAAAATGCGATGCAGTAACAGCAACAACCAAAAAAATTGCGATACAATAACAGCAACAACTATAAAAATGCGATACAGTAACAGCAACAACTATAAAAATGCGATGCAATAACAGCAACAACTATAAAAATACGATACAATAACAGCAACAACTATAAAAATGTGATACAGTAACAACAAAAACTATAAAAATGCGTTACAATAACAGCAACAACTATAGAAATGCCATACAATAACAGCAACAGCTATAATTATGCGATGCAATAACGGCAACAACTATAAAAATGCGATGCAACAACAGCAATAACTAAAAATGCGATACAATAACAATAAAAACTATAAAAATGCGATGCAATAACAGCAACAGCTATAAAAATGTGATACAGTAACAACAAAAACTACAAAAATGCGATACAATAACAGCAACAGCTATATAAATGCGATGCAATAACAGCAGCAGCTACAATAAGAGCCATTCATACATTGTGCGATACATGGTGCGTATTAATAAATTTTCTCTTTTCAATCGTAAAAATTGTAAATACGTCATCGTAGATTAGCTAACGAAATATAGTGTGATTCTAATCACAAACAATTAAATCTATGATTGCGAAATTACGATCATTAATTTTCACAAGATTCATGTAATGAGAAAAATATTGGATAAATAACCCGTGCTTACCTTCTCACTATTAGAAATGTCGAAAAGCTTGGAAAACGTGACTGTTAAAGATAATGTTCAAGAAAAGTATAAAATTTCTGCAATGCACATAGAGACTGCCTTTTACAGACTTGATACGGACTAACAAGACAGCACTAATTCTTCTGTCAGCGGACTGGAACAAGGATGGAACTCTAAGACTTATTATTGGTTGCCATTCGTGATCACGTCCGTCCATTGAATCTAGATTATTAGATAAGTTACCGAGGTATTATTAAACAGATAAGTGAGATATGGTTTTGATCTTAAAAGGGTATGTTAACTCACCCGTTTTGTGTTTTCGTGAAAATGATACAATTATAAAATTCGATAGCGTGTTCTAAACTTGTTCAGAGGCGTTGTAGTGATTGTGAACACCCTCTTTATGCATCTGGCTTCCTGGTCATTGACTGATTGGAAGACATATTGCACTGATTGGGACAAATGGTCGGCGCCGTTTAGACAAATTCACCTTAATCACGTATACATGAGGCTTTCTCGTAAGAGAAGTTTTGGAAGACTTGATAGATGTAAACCGAAACCTGATCGCATCTTGAGAAGAATCAGGCCAGATTTGCAGACTGATGAGGTACTTTGCAGAATTGTCCTGGTGCCAAGCAACTGGTTCGTTTAAAGAGTATTTACATGCTAACTGATTTTCTTCTTTGGTGTTTTGCAAATTTTTCCTAAATCAAACCTTCTTAAAAGAATGAACCATAAATATCTTGGCACAATACATTTCTGCTATTCAAACACTGCATAAAGTACAGTATATATTTTAATTCTCATAATACAATCAGCATATGAGTTATTAATGCGGCTTTAAATTCAGTAAAAGTAAATATAAAATAAGGGATTTTTAGCAAAGTTTCGCAACCCTTCAGCCAATCACTCAGTTAGTCAGGGAGGCAGGCAGTCCGCAAGTAAGCAGTCAGTAGGCTAGTCAGTCCAAAAATCAATCGAACAATCAACCAAACAGATGATCAGTTAATTAAATAAGCAGTCAGTTATCAGCCAATCCATAAAAAGTCAGCTTATAGTGAACAGCTTACTAACAGACCTGCCAATAGTTAAGCCAATTAACCAGCAACCAACCCATCAGTCACATAAGCAGGCAGTTAGCCATACATCCAGGCTAACAAGCAACCAACAAATCAGTCACATAAGCAGGCAGTTAGCCAGACATCCAGGCTATAAATCAGTCATCAGTTTGTCAGGCAATCAGTTGATCAGCTAGTGGTCGATTGGTCGGTGTGTCAGTCCGCTGGCAAGTTTTAATTTAATGATTGGTCAATTAGGCTGTTGTCTGTCAGTGAAAAGGTCAGATAAGAAAATTAATCGTGTCGCAAGCAATATGCGTACTTATTTAGATGGCTGGTTTTAGTTGTTTTAGCTCAATATTTTTCACGTTATTTAATATCGGCGTTAATTAAGAAATAATCTCAAATGCAACCTCGCTGCGAGAATTTCTCTCGTGCTAAATTACACAGCCGAATTTGTTTTTCGTAAAAATTCAATCCATCGTAGACTCATGTTTCACCCAACTGCCCTGACTACCGGAAGTGAAGCAGCAAATTTTTATTTTCCATTTCCGGTACAATGAATTTATTAAATTTGTCGTAAACCTTAACGAGTTTCTCGGTGGCAAAATTAACTCTAACAATGCGCGTTATTTTATATGCGATCACTGTCGACAATTGCTCAAACTTTAGTATTGTAAGTTCTGGTCATTATTTGGATAGGTAACCACAGGAAAAATTTAAGGTGATAAAATTTCGTAGACCAGACTAAAATGCATTTTACCAAGTTATCCCTAGGCCATAGGAACGACTAGTTGGGAAAAAAATTATATGTGATTGTCCTTTTGGTGCACGGTAAAATTGCACAGGTAAAAACGACACAGTAAATATTGCATGATGAAAAGGACAAGAAAAAGGAACAAAAAAGTAAAATTAAAAACTCAACAAAATGAGTCTGGGCTAAGCTATTTCTGTGCCCGTATTTACCGTGCTATTATTACTTCTTTCTATTTGCCATTTCTATTTACATTACGTAGATAGTGGAAAAGGTTTCAAAGTTGAAGCAAATTTGACAAAGATGGTCGCATAAAAAATCGCATAAAACTACGTAGACGTATAACAAAACAGGCTGGCAAGATTTTCCACGTTTAAAATGAACAGAACAAGCGTTGTCATAACAACAAGGACCATCTCGACCACTACAGCAATGACCCAGGAACATTGCTCAAATTACAAATTTACAGGAAATGAAAGTACCTAGACAGGTGAAATGTCAGGTGAAACAAAAGTCAGGTGTCACCTAAACATAGCGCCAGGTGAAAAGTCAAGTGCGCAAGTTAAGACGACATAATCAACACGAGACTAATAGTCTTGTCTTGTCTTGATTCTCCACATTATAAATACGCATTTCAACATATTAGTCCGGGAGTCTAAGGTCAAAATAAACAGCGCTTGTATTCTGTCTCAAAGTTCAGAAACTAACTTTACTTTACCCAATTAAGCTGAAAAGTTGACCTTCTGTTAATTATTATTATTATTATTATTATTATGATGGTTGTTGTTGTTGTTGTTGTTGTTGTTGTTGTTGTTGTTGTTGTTGTTGTTGTTGTTGTTATTATTATTATTATTATTATTATTATTATTATTATTATTATTATTATTATTATTATTATTATTATTATTATTATTATTATTATTATTATTATTATTATTATTATTTTTATTATTATTATTATTATTATTATTATTCAGACTCGGAATTAAGAAAATACAAATAAAAGGTCGAGAGATAGCAAAAAAATCTGTGCAGCTTAATAGTAACAGCTTTTGTTACTTTGTGTAGAAAATCAAAACTGAACCATTAATTTTGCAAATTAGAATGTACGATATCTAAGTTTCAAAGTCACAAGAGCAGCATACAACCATACACCTGGTCAGTGCACATTTGGGGAGAACTTATCTAGGCATGTTAACGAGCGAAGATTTCGACAGTGGACAGTGGAGCCAGGATACATGTCAAGCCATCCATTTTAGACCAAATTTTTGTTATATTTTCATTTTTAGGTAGACCCATTTTCAACCGAATGTAGTACTGATCGCCCATACAAAGCCGAGAGTCTCTTCGAGTGAAGAGTCAACACAGCTGCGCGTGTTATGAAGCTGCGCTTTGCTTTTTTCTCTGTCTGATTAATTCTACTAGGAAGCTGGGTGATATTCATAAACTGACTCATTTCTAATTACCGCTCTCATGTCAGCCTGTGAGTGGCATGCAAACAAGGCTTCAATGAAAATAATCAGTGTTAAACAACGTTTATTATCAGGTACAGTGACTAAACGCAATAAGATCGCAGTTAAAATATTTAGTTCTTAAAATATCTAGCGAGACAAAATTTAAACCGCGTACATACATACATACATACATACATACATACATACATACATACATACATACATACATACATACATACATACATACATACATACATACATACATACATACATACATACATACATACATACATACATACTTGGTTTAAATTTATACTTGGCATCTTGTATTATACAAAAGCGGGATCTTCATATTAAAGGAAAACCGGATCCAATCCTTAACTGTAGCTCAAAACAATTAATTCTATGAAATATTGAAAGGGAATATACTTGGTAAAATGACTTACGTGAAAGAATTTTTACCACCACAGAAATGTAGTTTTTCACGTTCGCGCGGCTAGTTCTTCGCTGTTACATGTATTTCGCCTTTTGTTAGTTAGATGGACACCAAAGCCTACACCTCGTAAACGTGTTGCACAGAAACAGACGCTATACCTCTCAGTTCAGAAATGTTCAGTTGTGACGTAGCGTGCACGTTCCAGAGCTTACGTATGAGCACAGTGGTAAACTTGAAATTTGAATTTTATACTTAAAATTTGCCGAGTTTTTGTATACCGCACTGTACTTCAATCTTCAATTTCACAAACACGTGCAACACACTCATTGAATGTTTGAGCTGATGAAAATTATGTTGATGTCATCACTAGTTGGCCTCACTTGTCGTTGATTAAGTTTTGACCTATTATTTAATTATCAGGAACGCTTTGGCATTTACTAGGTTATTAAAATATATACTTTTTATCGTACTTCAAAATGGGGAACGTTGGTAGGACATGAAAAATCATCCTGTTTTTACTGTAACGCAAGTTGTATGTAGAACATTTTTCTAATTTAAAACCTGGCAAAGGTAAGAATAACGTATATCTTCGTGCCTGACTAATCACACTTTCTGCAAGGCTATACAGAATGTCTGTTGATATTTCTAGCATAACGTTAGTTTCTGCTTCAGAGAGATTCTTTAAACTACGCAAAATTTTGATACAAACAGCACAATATGCTATGTTTCTTACTGGTTAAATTTTTCATTAGTCCACCTGTTACCGTGACCTATCAGATGAATTTCCTAAGATACTCGCAGAAAAGTGACATCAGGTCGTTAGAAAGTAAGACACCTGCTAGAAATAACGTATAACCGAATTAAATCATCAAAGGTTGACACTTTTTACCACTGAACACCGAAACAACAAAAATGTGTAAAATAAGCCTACCATTTCCTTTCAGACCTTGCAGACCATTTCTTGCAGACCCATAGTAAAGCATGGTTAGTGCAACACAAAACTTGGTTCCCATGCTTATCTTGATCACAAAAAGAGAAGACACGCAAAAGAGCGACCCAGGAGAGCAGCTGCTCCTGCGTTCCCGTACGACGAAAAGGTAAAGCAAATTTGCTCAACTCCAAACCTCTCGGGA
>JAQGDQ010000134.1:0-35000 GCA_030141605.1 Tubiluchus corallicola | reverse complement strand
GAAAGAGTTCAATTACCATTTACTGGCAAGGTGAATTGGTCAGCGATTGGCCATCCAGTGGTCAATTGGTCAATTTAATTTCCTGGGTTCTCAACGTTACTATTGATAGCTGTCAAGAAGGCACGTTGCTCACGTATAACAGTATAAGATAGGCAGGTAAAACAAATAAATTTCACGTGACAGGTAAACATAATTATTATGATGATGAATGGCTGGAATGCAAAATCGAATATTTTCGTTAAATTGAAATTTCACTAAATTTGGGAAAATTCATACATTTGGAAAGTTGTTTTTTTATTGCTTTTAGTCTGCAGCTCTAAAGAGAACCAAGTACGATGATTTTTCGCTAGACATCGAGTTTTAGGCATCGGCTAATATCGTCTCTAAGGTTGTAGTATGCGAAAACATGGATTTTAGACGGGGCTCATATTGAGTAGGGGCTCAGACAATAATGTCCGGTTAACAAAGCGAGGATTATGTAGGGACCTAAGGTAATAGACAAAATGTGAAAATTATGGCAAAGTGCTCAGTCACACACGAGTAAACGACACTGGACCAGGCATAGTTAAATTATAATAGTCACTAGTATCGTATACTCGGGTCAATCATATATCTTCAGTGTTTGACATAAACAAACCAGAGCTGAGCTAAACGTCATCTTGAAACTGAATTCATGCAGTTTCATATATGTTGTAGACACGGGCTGAATTTTTGTCTAAGTTTCTGCAAATTGCAAGACGGTATCTATTATTCTACTTATTACCCTTACCCTTAAATATACTAAATTAACGCTGTAGCAGAACCGGAATCTAATCCGTTAAAAAATCGTAAGGTGTCTTTGTAACTTTGTAACGCTTGACTTGCCTCATATCTTAAAAAGATTTATATATTAAGGTCCTACGCGTCCCTTATTTTTTCATTTACAAACCAAAAAGGGCTTTACTAGTTAAACTATTTTCTTTGATAGGCATTTGCAGAGGAAGTGAAGCCAGTAACAGTGGTCATTCGAACGTGACAGACAACTGACCATTGGCTAACGATGTCAGTGACCGCCTGCTGATATCAATAATTAAACAGGTAATTGGTGGGCAGGGTTGTTATGTCACGCGGCGGAGCGAACAGAAAATAGCATTGAGCACAATTAACAACACTTACAAGAGAAATTTTCTCTTATTCAGATCAATAGTGGCACTTTAGTACTACACGCCAGGGCGTGAAAACTACTTACAAAATTTGCTTTATATAAAATGTTATTTATAAGAACATATTATACCAATTTGCCACATTAATGTTAGTTAGAGTATTGCATAAGAAGTAAACATACTTCATTTGGTTTCAGAGTTTAATTGGATACTGCATACCGCTCCAACAACCGTAGATATCCGAGTTGTTCATCCTGTAATGCACACGTAAAGTACAAGAGTAATCTTTGTTGATATTTCAATAGTATGTCTCTCAAGGGCTGTTTTTGTTGAATGCTGTTTTGTACTGTAAAGCATGGCGCGCATTGTTTGCCTTACCTTTGCGCGAGTCTATAGTGCACGTGAGACATTTACATATGTGAGTGAGGCGTCTTTTTATTAATTTTCTCTACCCGTTGTGAACGTTCCGCGAAACACACACCATCATTGCGTTTATTTTTGAAAGCTTGCCAAATTTATTTATCCATTGGTCTGCTTTTGAACTTTTTTCAGTATTACAGCATCATTTCTAGAAAGCTGATTTGATATTCCTTCGCAGTATTTTGCATATTTGAACAAGCAATCCAAACCCAAAAGCTAGAAAATCCACGGTCTCATCTGGAGGGACATTTCTCGCCACTCATTAAGCCAATCAAATAACGTTTAGGGGATATGCAGAGCGATTATTTTTCCCCCATGTCGAATACCATTACTGTCAATGTGCTGATAACGAGACAATGATTACTGTCGCTAGGACCAGCCGAGAAGCCAATAATGCCACTGCCCGGATTACAGCGACAATCCTGTATGAATAAACTACAATGGCTTCTTCGGTCAATCTTCTGCGTACTGGGAGAAGAGCCGAGTGATTATCATGCAAACAACTTTAGTTTGTTGAACGCATTTATTCATACAAGCACGGGAACGTTAGGTGCTATGACTCATTCCTAATAAATTTTTGATGTGTATTGTATATTGGGTTGTGTTTCTATGTTTCAAGTTAAGAACATACGAAATTGTTAAGAGAAAAGCAAATAGAGAGAGAGAGAGAGAGAGAGAGAGAGAGAGAGAGAGAGAGAGAGAGAGAGAGAGAGAGAGAGAGAGAGAGAGAGAGAGAGAGAGAGAAACAGACAGACAGACTGTAAAAGACAACTTACCAAAAATTCTGAAAGTATATAAGCGTGTTATCTAAACTGGAAATTACATCGTATAATAGGAACTTAGTAAGCGTTTGTATTTACGATTTAGTATCCGATGAACTAGTGATTTTAAAATTATTTAAATCATTCTAAGCCCAAAAGTCAAGTGTGATACAAATGTTATAATGCAGATACAACGCAAAAAGCACGCCGGCTATTTATTTTTGTGCATAAAAAGGACCGTTGCCTTACTATGGTAGTGCTTCGCAGTTTGCGTTCGTGATTTATTTTTATGATTTTATGTTATTGATTCAACGATAAGTTTTCGCTAAATTTTTAGGCCCCTTAAATTAACGTTGCAGCCGGAGCCCTATGGAATTGCACGATTCGCACATCCCCTGAGACTTGCACAATGCAATTATTGTTGCTGGTACACTGGTTATTACTACTATTACCGCTATCATCTAAAATAGGAGCTGTAAATGCTACTTTTCCTGCTTTTTTCTTGTTTGGTATTCCTTGCCTTTGTTCGCTTAGGTTGTCAGATTTCATTCAAATGCCTAGCATAGCATATCATGTATCTCTACTGCCGTATGATAATAAATAATGCAATTGAAGTTCTCATTCAAAAGTTTAACAACCTGGGCGTGAAATTTGACGTTTGACAGCTCAGAACAGGGAAAAATGTAAAAAGAAATTCGCCCGTCGCCAACTGGCCCAACAGCTGACACGCTATGATTGATGGAGAAGCCAATCAGTTAAAAGTGATGACAGTTTTTTCAGAGTTAATTTGGCATCGGCGTGTGTTTTGTGTCAAACGAGGCTTAAACCCCCGGGTCATACTTGCTTCCAACTAGTTCCCCGCATCTCATCTTGCTGTTTTCAGGAGAGAGTTGTGTCGGAGGATCGCGGTACAAGCGTGAACTCCGCATCAATTAAACTTGGCCATGAGCGGCATCTGGCAACGAAGGCAGTGCAAGAGTTTTGACAGGCCTTTGACAGACGTTCGAGCCGCACACGATAAATTCCAGACTGCAAAACGGTCGTCAGATTTTTAGAAGCCTCATAGTGTTGAGCAAAATTATATTTAAAAGAATCAAACATGATTGTAGATTGAAAGAGCTGTGCGCAGGACACAATAAATGGTAAAGAAGCACCAGAACATCGTTATTACTTCCAAACGATGCAAATTTTTCGGTTTTTGGAAAATTCTCTACCACTAAATGTTATTCTTTGTAAACCAGTGTTATTGGGCACTTCTCACGAAACAATTCTTTGTCTATATGAAGTTTAAGTGTAATATATACACTTTTTAACTTAAACTTTGCTTATTTGGTGAAGCTTTAACACGAAGTTATTTTTCTGTTTATTTATTTTTTGAACGAAGGCAATTACTTGGTCGCACATCACATTAGATAAAGTGCACAGATTTTTCTTTGTGGTAAGATTATCTGTTTTTTTAAAATAACAATCACTTGACTTGTCGTTTCATTTTTTTACACTTTCAAGTTTCAGTTTTGATTTTACATAATTATGGGTTTTGTCATAGCCAGGAGTCACAAGTGACTACTAATTATCTGCTAATTTTAGTCATTTATGTCCTATTGGTCATCCTTGCCCGGAACCCAATCTGTTCCGTTCATGACCCACATAAATCACACGCATGGACAATGTCCATTTAATGTCCTTCAATGACTTTAATTGCCTAATAATGGGTTAAATACTGGAAAATTGGCGATGTTTCTGAGACAACTAATAACTGGTGATGACAAATGGTCAGCAAAGGTCATTACTTGTAGACGCAAATTATCAAATGTCATTTGTCAGTGATCGGCAAACTGAAATATTTGCTCTTAGCTGTTCAAAGTTTTCAGCAAAATTTAGTATGGTAGATTCTCACTTGTTTTTTTCACTTAATAACAGAGCTTTTAGTTTATATTGATGACAGAATTTTGTGCAGCTCCTTGGCGAGGTCCGTTGTGGGTCACTGTAGATAGAATTTGCTTAATTTTCAGCGATACAACCAGAGACGCAATTCTCAACTTTTGTAGGGTATAAATACAATTTAACACTGTTGTTCTGTTTAAGCAGCTAAATCAGATCAATGCAGTTTAAAGTGGCCCGTAGCAAACTATTTTGATTGGTGAAGAAAGAAACTGAAACGTTCGTAAAAGGATTTGCCTCATCTTTCACCGAATGACTTCCTGCGTAGATTAATTAATTAGCAAAACTCATGCTATAGGCCAAATGACGAAAAAACAACTCTAAGCTTTCGGCTCAGAATTAGTGGAATACGTTAACTGAAACTAAACGCATATGCCACACAGTTAGCAAAATATTACATCATATAATTTATTTTTACTGTTATAATATTTAAAGTAATGGTGTAATGAATTGGTGTTATCTTGTAATAAATAGACCCCGACAAAGTAACCAATTCACCGACGCATAAAATAGCTCTGCTTCACCTAAATGACTCCATCAAATTAAAGTCTATAAGCATGGCTTCATTGATGGCATTATTCAGCTGCAAAGCCTTATTCATTTGTATGCTTTTTTCCGCAGTTTGGTTTGTTTGTATAGCTCTTTACTTGCAAAATTTCAACCATCAGTATAACTTAATTCATTTCCATTGTTTTACTAGTCCATCTGGCATGACTTATTTCACCACATAGCATCACCACTCCACATAGTGTCACGAGTCTGCATGGTTTCTTTCTTCATCCAGTCTGTATTATCAGTTTGCGGGCTTCACTCAATTGCATTATTTCATCCATCTACATGGCTTCAGTTACTACGTAATAATAATTTATTCGCCTCAAATCCATAAAATTCATTAGCATTACCAATCCATATGGCTTTAACCAGTCATATAACATTATTAGTCTGTATGGTTTCACGCACTACATAGTATCATCAGACTACATGGTTTCATCCATATGCATGGGCTTCGTGTGCTATATATCACTACTAGTCTGCATGGTTTCATCCACATACATGGCTTCATCCACTACATAGCATTATCCATGGCTTTTTCCATTTGCTTGTTTCGTCCATCTGTGCGGCTTCATTAACTGAATAACGTCATTAGTCTGCATGGCTTCATCCTTTACATAGTCTCATTCATCTGAATGACTTCAGCCAATAAATTACATTCTGCTTTGCTTCATTCGTTTGCTTTATCCCTTTACTCAACTGAATAACAGTTGCATAAGTTCCTTCACACGTATGACTTATCTGTCTTTTCTGTCTAATCTCATTCTCTAACTCTCCTTTCCTATCCTCTCCTCTCATCTCCTCTCCATCTCGTCTTTTCTCTCCTCTCCTCTCCTCTCCTTTTATCTCGTCCCTGTTTCCAATTTTCGTTTCCTCCCCTTTCTTCCCATTTCTCTGAGCGTGAAAATTAGTACAAAGCATTGTTAAGCATTGTTCACATGATATCGTTACAGTATTTCAGAGCGAAGAGCTAATGTGTGCAGACTTGCTGGTGCCAGTTTCTCTATCATTGACTTCCTGTCATTAGATTAATGAGACTAATTACCTGTGCAGGTATGATTTCCCGAACATAATCACAGGAAGCCAGGCATGCCAAGAGAGGCTTCTCTAATGGAGGGTAAAAGCATTTAAATGCAATGGAATGAGTCTGGTTTCCCAGTTGAACAACAACAGTGACTTTGTGTCACTCAGGAGCCATTGTCTGGCTTCAGCTATTGACCTTGGAACTGTGGATAGTCGATAAATCTTTCCTTCTCAACACAACGAGATATTTATCATCATTTTGTAGTTGGGCCACCCTAAGCAGAGTGTAAATATTGATACAAGGTTTTTGCCTTGCTGCACGTGCATGCAATTTTAATCCTAGAATGTCAGGCGATTATTGACAACAAACATGCAGTCCAGTCCACGTGCTGAACAGACCCACTTATCCATGGATCAGTTGATAAATAAGATGTCAGCTTAAACGATACAAATGACGTGTTTGTATGTTTTATATCAGCCAGTTAAAACATTCCGTGAGGCCTACAGGTCACCATTTTCACTCTGAAAGATGTTAGAAGACAAAATTTACAGCTCGGCCAACATTCGTACGGAAAAAGTACGTTTTCTTGCATCATTCAAACATTTTCGGCCTTGAGACTATCGTCAGAATTGTAGTAAATGCTGAAACAAAATTAAACTTTTGAAGACCAGTTTGACAAGAGTTTGACAAAAAATAAAACAAAGAGATTACTTACACCAAGTCTAAGGATTTTCTTTTTGTTTTTTTCAATATAAGTGAATTATGACGAGTTGAGATTTATTTTAGCACTTGTTGCACTCCTGAGGATGATCTCAAGACAATAGTACTTGAAGAAATCACCAAATTTTTCAAGGTTGACAAATTCAACGTGGATACTCATTGTTTACTCATTGTTGGCTGTTCAATACAAGAATGCCGGAAATAAATTATTGTTATTTGGGTAATATCGCCATAAGCTGCCTCCGTATTTAATCATTCTTTCGCTGCTTAATGGGGTTTAAGTTTTTTACAAATTCTGATAAAAAATATGATTTTTAATTTATTTTAGTAAATTGGATTTCTCTTAATTATTGTAGCAAAATATTATTTACGAGAAGCTGAAAGCTCACCACATTTTTTTCGCAATATTCGGCACATTACAATCTCTAATTCAGTACTCATTGGTATAGAGCTATACTGATACTTTGCTTGTTGTCGAGGACATACCTCCAAGGTGAGACACGGAACCTGTAGAGGTTTCTCTATCACATTCTGATGTGAAAACATTCTCCCTCGACGAGATGAAGAGTCAAGATCAGTATGGCGAATGAACCTGAACCGAGCGAGAATTGAACCCCATGACGACATATCAAGTCATCTTGCTTTCAATACGAATATTATAACTTGAGTTAATGACGTTTTTAATTCTGGCGGTAATCTTAGATTCTAGCCAAGAGAATTTTTTTGTCTTGGTTGCATATTTGAAATATATTACTAAGCTTTAAAGAACTCATTTGCCAACTTCGCTGTTTGCACATTTCTTTTAAATATGGAGCTTAACCACATTACGATGGTTTGCTTTTAGAATAAGTTCTTCATGATTTATCACTAAACCCACTAGAAAATTATCTGGAATGACGGTCGGTTTGCCGATTCTTATCAAATTGACATTCAGTGACGATTTTGATAGTCGGATCGAAGTCAGTTCAACTTTACTCAGTTGCTACTGCAAATAAGAAACCGCCAATAGATGATCAATGATAGCCGTAATTGAATGGGCAGAGGTGCCGTAGTACTCTGGGTAATGGTCAAGCAGATTGTGACTTAGTGCTCGTGCAATAACTACGAAATCGATTTCAATACGAAATTGGATGCAAAAAGCAATTTTCTTTCGTTATTTAATACAATCTTAAACACAAAAGGAAACTAAAACAGGAAAAGTTGAGTATGATAAAATGAAAATCTAAAATTAGAGCTAGCAAAGTTTTTCCAAAAATTAGAGCTTTTTGTATGCCATGTGCGTTGGTAGTGTGCGCTGTGCAATGCAGGGGTATAGATGGCAGCACCCACTGTACATTATGGTACGCAGAACATGGCAAAACGGATGCCAACTGCTCGTTGATTTTGCAACTTTTTCGAATGAGAACATTATTATATTAAATATGGCTTTTCGCTAACATGAAGTTCAAATTTGCGATTATTGTTGGTATTTTGGTTATACCCTTATGATATAACTTTATAGACAGATTACTTTCGCCGTTAAGCCGATCTCGTTGTTGTTTATGTAATAAGCCAGATATAAATCAATATTAGTCAGCTTTGGTATTTTGACGTCACAATACAGTCAGTTTGTTGTCAAAATTTTTACGATAAAACGGATCCTATAACAACGTTAAATAGCGTTCTAAATTACATATTTATGAAATGAATTCATGACAACAATAAAATTTAATGGCGTTGTAAGTGAATATACAGGCAGTTGAGCATTAGAAACTCCATAAGCTGCTAACCCAATGCTTCGCATTCCAGACTACTCTATATGCAAACGTTACATGATGTTCTGTGTCATTAGCCATGCAGTCGTCTTTTTCCTTCAAGGAGGAGTTCCATATTTGGATAAGAATTCTCATTTTATGTTTTGTGATACATGTACATAAAATTTTACGATTTTTCACTCTTGAACCAAACATTGCGATAAGTTCCCAATTCTTGTGTAACACTTGCAAAGGTGACCAAATTCCTCGTACCATCTCACACTCTCCCAGATCCAGGTTTTTCAATTCTAAAGCTTGTTGGTTGTTTATAGCCTTTTCCCGTACATCTAGTAATTACAGCAAATTCCTCTAGCCGCGGTCGTCCAATCATCGTTGTTTATCTGACGATGGGTCTTGTTTAGCAGACCAATTCTTGTGTGGTCGTCGAGCCCACTGCATATGCACCTCAATAGGCATCTGGCTGCAATGTGTTTGCTTACGCTGCGGGATAAGGTGGTAACTTGTCTGTCTGCAACTAACAAGCTCATCATCAACCGAGTTTTATTAACTATGACTCAGCGATATCATGGACCGCTTTTACCACGCTCACAGTTTCGCACGCACATATTACAAGTCGTGGCCCTTGTTCGCCTATATCGTTGTTCTTATGATGTCAAGATTTTTTAGCTGAAGTATGGTGATGATGACGACAAATCAAGATTGATATATTAGTAGAATATATAGCTATGTTACAGACAAAATGAGAAATTTAAACATTTTATAAAATCAGTTATTTCTATCCTAATTTCAAAAATATAGATTACTGACACGGCACTCCTTTTTTGTCTTCTTTATTGTGTCTTCTAACCCTGTCTTCTCTTTCATTTTTTCCCCTCTTGACTCTCGCTTCTTTCTCTCTTTTCTCTCTCTTCTCTCTCTTTTTTCTCTTTCTTAATATTTTTCACTCTCTCTCTCCCTCTTCTCTCTTTCTCTCTCTCTCACACCCACAAACACACACACACACACACACACACACACACACACACACACACACACACACATACACACACACACACACACACTCGCTGTTTCTGTCTTTATTTCTATCTCTCCCTATCTTCCTCTTTCTTGTCCTTCTGCCGTCATTTTGAAAGGTGTTTATGCTAAGACTTGATTATAAATTACGAATATGCGTTTGATATCTTGGATATTCTGAAATGTTTCCATTTGCAAATATTCGCCTGAGTTGAACGGCGTCATTTGACTCCAGCAGTGAAGAAAACCAATAAAAAATTCGGTTTGTAGCGAATTTTATCCCAAATTCAACACTGAATACATTCAATAGATGATTGGCATAAGAAAATTGACGACATATTGTTAAGAAAAATGAAGATAATTAATTTAATGGCCCTCCTGAGAGAATTCTAATTTATTTCCAGCATAAATTCTACTCGGCATAAGCACATGTCTAATATGATTGACATTCTGTGTAACATTAATTTTACTAGACCAGACGACGAGCAGTTAAATGGGGGATAAAATGATTTTCTGGAATTGCCATCAATTTTGGTTCAAATAAACGTTGATAAATGGTAAACAGGATCGATTTAATAAAATGAAGCCGGTCTTAGCCAGCTATTTGGAGTTCAGAAGCATTGTAATAACACCGATAGTTATGAAAATACCGGAAGTTAAGCAGATAAACAGGATCATGTAGGTGCGTAGATCATACAGGTGGAGTGAACACAAACAGGTTTTGGGAAGTTTTGAACAAAATTGTCATAACTGCTCCGAAACGAGAAGTCTTGGGCTCGAGTCCCAGTAAAAAAGCAAAAATTTTCACACTTTTTAGTTATCATTGCAGTTCATTCTTGTGATTGGAAATGCCGTGCTGCTGAGCAGGTATATTGAAGCCATGCAGATGAATAAAGCCATACAGGACAGGTGAAATCAAGTAGGTTTGATGGAACCAGACCAGACTGGATGGAAATGTATCTAGATGCAATAAGTGAAGCACAATACTAAGCAATTAGAGGCGCCACAAGGCATGTCGTATGAGGTGACGAAAGAAATGAGGAAAAAAGGAAAGAAAGCGAAAGAGAAACAAAAATATTCTATTCGTTGTAGACAGTTTTACCTGTTCGGCTTCCTTTGGAGCTCACCTCATTGTGGTAAGATGCACATCCGAATGTGGCTGAGGCACCTCTCTGGTTCAGTGCCTCACCTTAGAGAATTAGCTTTAATAATGAGTCAGATTCCAAACACGGTCAAAACGTCTCCTTGAGGAGACTCTGTTTTTGAGTGCTTTGGGAAGTGTAGTGTGCCGAAGCGTATTACAAAAGAAAAAGAAAAACAAACAGACTTTACTACCGATCCCGCAACTACCGTCTGCATCGAGTACCTATACCACTATATACATGTATATATATATATATGTACAATATATGGTACAAGATTTATAGAGAGTTTGGGTTGGGGCGCTATATATATATATAACATTCTTAACCGACTCTTTATAAAAAATAAATACAAATCCCGTTTAAGCATAAGTTCTTTTTATTTCTTTTATTTTTTTAGTTTTCGTCTTTCGTAGTGTACGATAAAAGCAAAAAAATTTGTACAATCACACTACAACGTGCTTTGATTTCACTGATTTCTTCCTCTTCCAGAAAGCCCGTGCTGATTCGGTGGACCCTTGATGAAGACTGTCTTTGCTAGTTGGGCGCACCTTCTTAAACCACACGTCTTTCTGGATATCCTGAATGCTCGCTCTCTTGTCAGCAGTGGTAAAGATATCTAACAGCAAGCACTTGCAGTCGTTCGGCACCGGTGGGTTTTGTGGGAATTTTACCTGCAATAAATGGAAGCAAAAGACGAAGATGAGGTTTTCTTTAATGAGACAAAATTTTACAATAATATTAATGTCAAAGCAAGCGGCAAAAATACTACCAAAGCACAAACATCTAATTTTTATAAATATTGGGCAATGTAGCAGATACAAAGGTGTCAACTTGACAGAACTTGTTAAAGCAAAGCCGGACCCAATCTTAAACTGTAGGTCAAAACAATCTACTCTTTAAAATATTGAAAGGAAGCACTATTTTTTCAAAAATGACTTACGTGAAGAATTATTACCACATAAGCACAATTTCCCGTTCGCGCCACTAGTTCTTGGCTGTTACATGTATTTCGCCCATAGATAGCTCATGTGTGGGCACAGCGGCAAATTTGAAATGTGAATTTTTATCTTAAAACTTGCCGAGTTTCAGTAGAGCACACTAAATATCTTACAGTAGCACTATATTTTTTATCGGACTTGAAAATGGGGTAGTATAAGAAAAATCATCCTGTCTTCTTTTAAGAATAATAAGGCTAATTTAGTAATGTTTTTGAGCGAACATATGGAGTTTATGAAATCGTTTAACTCCATTTGTAAAGCAATGGGATATTTAAATACAAATCTATTTATAATTATAATAATTATTACATTGTTTTAGATAGTAAATTAAAAAAGGGCTGTTTAATTGTATTCTCAATTTAGTCAAATTTGGCGACACATTTTTTCCAAGATTAACCTATTGCACTTGAAAAATTCAAATGTTGCATTTAACCAGGAAAACGAGAAGGTAAAATTAAGTCAAGTTTTAACTCAATAATGAAGGTAGAGGTAGAAATTTATCAAGAGGAGCAGCATCGGATGTATATTATATATAGGTGCGCGGAGCAGAAGGGCCTTAGAGATGCAACCAGAGTCAGGGAGATAAGATAAACGGAAAAGAGATAGGAAGAGGAGAGAATACGGGGAGGGGAAATGAACGAAGGAATGTGAAAAGAACGGACAAAAAGAGGCGGTCAAGAGAAAAAAGAGAAGGAAAAATTAATTAGAAAAAATTAAAAAGAAAAAGAAACGTCCGCAGAAGAAGTAAAAAGTGACAGAAAAAAGACAACGAAAAGATAAATGGAAATAGATAAAAGATGAAAAACCAGAAACGTACTTTACGTTCAATTACTTAGCAAGAAAGGTTTGGTCTAACATTTTCTTATTCTGCGACGCCAAAGAAGCGACAACTTTTACGTGTCATTAAATTTTGCGACCAGGCGTCGATGTCATAGTGCATTCGTTTTTTAAAATTTTGTTTTCACAGTTTTTTTATTCGACGATTTTCTTTTTGTGTTAGTTTTTAAATGGTATATTATTTGAATTTCATGTCATCGCCATGCTAGTGCAGAATGGACCCATATGCAAATGAATATTGAGCGATTGAAGGACAGCAGATAGAAAATGATGAAAAACACGAGCAAATTTACGGATGGTACATAAACTTTTGCTAAGTGGTTACAGAAACAACGAGTACAGGTTTTCTTGCATCAAAGTATTGCTGAAACTACTGCGAATCTATCATGCGCTATTTTGTGCTGTAAGCAGTGACTCACAGAACTTAATATCTTCCAACATATCTTGCAGATGCCTCACAGGTTTGCCTCTTGAATGACATGTTATTTGATCGTCTAAGCATCCGTTTTGTTTTTCAGCATAGTTCCAACATTTTTTGGGTTTGAGGTCCAGTGAATTTTCATGTCTTTTAGTTCAATCGAAAAAAATAGTTTAAAATTTTTCAGGTTATTGCTCCGATCATAATCATTTTCCTTCAAGACTGAAGCTGGGGACACCAGCAGGCATGATGTGTTTTCACCAAATTTTGAAGGTATGATGGGTTCCAGATATTGTTTCAGGAATACTTTGATGTAACAAATTGTTCTGCTTCATTATTTTTGTACTCCTAGCAAAATTTTATGTCTATATCAATCATTTTGCCTATATCTCATTTTGCCTGTACCTCTTTTTGCATGTGTCTCTAATGAGCAAAAAAAAACAAAATTTGAAAACTTTAAATTTCAAAAAAGGAACTTGCTGTCAGTATTACAATAAGTTTTTTTGTGTCACCCGATGTAAACGAATTAATGACAGCTAACAATGTGTGCTTACACTTATTAAGAACCATCCTTCATGTTTTAGAACTATGATGTATTTGTCTCCAACTTCCATAGTATCTAATTGGAAGATCATACGTACAGTAAAATGTCAAGTTTCCAGTTCAGCGGCATGTTTAACGTCAACTTTACATTTTAGCTATTTCTTAGCATTTTAGAGGAAGTCTGTATTTCCAAACTAAGAAAAGTTATGACTTCGTAAAGAAGCCACAGAAATACTATTAAATAAAATATCCGGACTAGAGGACCTTCTAATTAATCACTGCTCAAAACGAATTACCCTGTTTTTTACTTGTTTCATTAGATTCTTATAGTTGGCATCATCAAAAGGCAATTTTCCAAACAACATTGTAAACAAAATCACACCCATGCTCCAGATATCCGCCTTTTCTGGTTCGTAAGGAATTCCCATTAATATTTCCGGAGGAGCGTAGGCGTAACTTCCGCAAAACGTCCGACTCAGTATTTTTGGCGCTCCCTCCTCCGTTTTTAGATCGCATCGGGCAAAGCCAAAATCGGTTATCTTCAAGTTGTCGTTTTTATCTAAGAGTAAATTTTCACATTTCAGATCTCTATGCACGATGCCATTTTGGTGTAGATAATCAACTCCGTCTACTAGCTGATGAAACCAGTGACCTGCCGTGTTCTCCCTGATATATTTCCTTGTCTGAATCACATCTAAAAGATCCCCATTGATACAAAGTTCCATCGCCATGTAAACCCGTTCTGACGTTTCGATAGTTTCATAGAAAGTAACTAAGCTTTTGTGATCTAACTTTTTGGTGGTTTCAATTTCTCGCGGCAGGAACTTGACAATAAAGTCTTTGGGTGCTGTTCTTTTGTTGATGATTTTCATAGCAACGCGACATTTGAATTTTGACGAATATGCTTCCTTCACATTAGCGTAGGAGCCGAAGCCAAGAGTTTTTCCTAAAGTGTAGCCGTGCTTTTCTGCTTCTGCTTCAGAAGACAGCTGTTTTGCGCCGGCACTATCACTTGGTGGTCCTTCTAACTTTGAAAACTTTTCATCCTTCTCACCCATTAGGAAACACCAGACACGGTAGCGTCGTTCATGGCTTTTTTGTTTTGTTTTAATGCACCGCCATTAGTAAGCAAACTGAAAACATGCAACACTCTTTGTATTTGTGGCGTCATTTCTATAGAGATGAACGTCGTAGCAACGCCGGGAACGCTGATCGACAACTTACATACACTAAAAGATTTATTTTAAAGATTTTAAAGATTTCTCTAACAAAAACAAACATGGGGCTATCAAGTAATAAGAAACCCGATATTAATTACATTTTGATACCAACCAGCAAATTGGAATACAGCCAGGATTTGAACCAGGGACCTTCTCATTACATTGCAGATGCCATAGACCATTAGGCCTTCGTCTCAGTGATCAAAGTAGTCTAAAGTTCATCCCTATAGATGGCCAACCGAATTCAGCATTTCCAATGTTAGATCGCTCACATAGAAGTGAATCTAACTAACTGGATTCATTTTCTAATTTTGGTTAATTTTGAATCTAATCAAAAGAAAAAACCAATCTAATTAGTTACCGTCACTCTAGTGTGAGTGATCGCTGAATTTCGATTTCTCTACTACATTTGGCTTGCGTTTGAATGTCAGTAGACAAGCAAACTTTTTCAGACTTTCTAATTTAGCATTTCTTTCGTGCACTCATAGGATGAAAACCAAGAGAAATTTCTAGAAAATGTGGACATTTTTAATACAGCGCGTTCCAGGTTAAACACTGAAACGCTGTCACGGTTATGTGATCTGCAACCTCGACACCTACAGAAAAGAATTTCAAAAAGGAGCTCTCGCCTGAATTGTGTAAAAGTGCGAGTAAATGTGGGTAGACTTTTGGCGCTAAATTCACAGAATTGAATTACACCGCGTGGCACCACGAATGCAGTTTATTAATCCCACAATTCCTTATAAAATGTCTCATATAATACCTAGCTTCTCGTACTCAGTAAACAGGTATAAATTGTTTTCTCGCGAATTCTAGTTAGCCATATAAAGCCACAAAGAAGCCAGGCTGGGTGAACTTTTGTGTGTAACGAATGTTGACTTTCTTCTCTTAAAACAAGTTGTGCTAGATTCTAAGAATTTATTATTGGCATATACATTATACTACAAAGACATACAGTACATACAACAAAACAACAACAACATACAAAAGTACAAAACATAGCTATTGCGTTATAGCTATGGAGCCAAAAGCACACATAACAAATAAAAATTTATATAATTTTAGTATAGGTACAGTTAGCGTAGCATAAAAAAATAATAAATAATGTTATCAATAGTTACATATTAGTACTATTTACACCTTTTTTAAAACACTTTAAAATGTAATCGGCGACTATTTTGGTTATATCGCAGTCGTTACCCTCCCCCTCATCACGAATTTTAGCTTTTTGTTATCGTTCAAGTTATCATTGCTATTGATGCGTGCGATATCAGAATAAAAAGATTGTCTTAACCGGCTGTAGAAGGAGCAATAAAACAAAAAATGAATTTCGTCTTTTACTTGTTGACTGTCGCAGTGTTGACAGATTCTCGTATTCACAGGGGTTGTTTAGGTTGTTGGTGTCGCCATTTTTCTATCAATAAGTTATGCGCACTTATTCGCAATTTCGTGAACATGCTTTTTTCATATTTATTGTTAATAAAATGTAAATAGTTTTCTTATTTAAATTCTGATTTAAACTTGCAATAAGT
Source organism: Tubiluchus corallicola (assembly GCA_030141605.1). NCBI lineage: Eukaryota > Metazoa > Priapulida > Priapulimorpha > Priapulimorphida > Tubiluchidae > Tubiluchus > Tubiluchus corallicola. The sequence goes on along the minus strand of JAQGDQ010000134.1, from coordinate 18,979 downwards.
GCCACTTTATTGTTTTCGTTATTATTCCTGCCTGTTTCTTTTGTAATGTTGTATTTCCAAGAATCGTTGTAGGCCACTTGTAGCTTAAATTTTACTGCGCGAATGAACTGGCTTTCATGCATCCCGCGGTCCATCGCACGTGATTCTATGGAATACACCACCATGCTGCCCATTTCAGATTCTCCTCTAATATCAGCCAAATGGAATCTCTTGGCTACAGTTAGTTTCTGTCAAATTTTCTACTATAGTGATGTTAAATTAACGGAGGAAACTTCCATTTTGAGACAAAGAATTTGCGCCCCTACATGCACTGTGTCGACTTGAAGATCACAATGTTGTAGTGTACTAATTCGACGAAAATCTACATTTCATTAAACTAGAAACTTTTATGGATACAAATAAACGCAACAGCTGTTTTGTTTTTTGTTGTTGTCTGCTCTTGGCAGCAAATAACCGCAGCAAACTTATTACGGTAAAAAAGCTACACTGACCTACGAAAAGAAGTTTGCTTAATGAGTTTCAGCAGATTTTTCACTTTAGTATATTTGTACATTTTCAAATTGTTTGGTTTTTTCCTGTTCTGACAATATTAGCCCGCTGTTTTCCAGTTTGAACTTTGAACACGACAACACAGGTTATCACTACCATTCTTTTACAATAACGTTGTAAAGTCAATGTTGGGTTATATAAAGTCACAATAACTAGGTCAGGTGCCCAAAAACATGATCTTTCTCACTTCCTTGCGTCATGCTAAACAGCCCGGTCTCAGGCAACTGTCCATGTTGTGATATCTTTGACGTTCAACTGTTCAAACAGGTGTCGACAAGGCCTTTTTGAATGAAATCCATAGATGTTAGTAGTTGTTCTCAGTCCTCTCTAGTCGGTTGGTTGTGGAAGAGACTTGCGGTCTCTTCCACAACTAGTACACGATTTTATTTAATTGGTTGTCAGTAAGTGATAAGTAATCTTGACGTGTTTCAAATCAAATTCAGCGCTAAAATTGAATAAAGTGAACTTCAGTAAAAAGTAAAATAAACCTTAGTGGGGAAATCAGTGAAACCCTCGCGTATGGATTTTTTTCTTAATTTATTTTAGTTTAGTTTAGTATATTTATTCCAAAACCAGTTTACACAAAAATGGCAATATGTTTTTCAAAATGTACGTTATAAAGACGTCAGAAATGATCTTAAATTAGATATAGTCTTACAATCTACAATGAGCAAGACAAATTATTGGATCAGATCGAAAGTAAAACTTGTAAGATCTGAGCCGAATAGGCGATATGGAATAACGGGGTGCAGAAGGTGAAGGAAGTGTAAAATAAAAGAAGAAAATCATGAAAGATTATGAGTGTGAAGATGTGGTGGCAAAGATTGTGAAATAACGGAGAACGAAAGGATTAGATTTACAGTAAAATAAGCACTGGAATTTACATTAATGAGCCGTAACAACCAACTGGGCAATGAACAACAGAGGAGGCAACCGGGTACACCTAGCAGGTGAGAAATTAATTTACTTCTTACTCCTGCGACTTCTTTTTCTTTATTTTTTCTTCTTCTTCTTCTTCGACACTTACTTAGAATAATTGCTTTAAAAGATGAGTTTGAAAGTAATTACACGTGGAATATTAGAGTTATGTTCTCATACAAAATCTTTTAAGATTTTTTTAAACTTGAAAAACAGTATGTTGATTTTTAGTGTTTTCAGGTAGATAATTCCAAATCAGAGGTCTGTAAAATTCAACAAAATACTTGGGCAACATTAGTACGAACATAACCTAGGTAATAATAATTATAAAATGTAATATAATGCTTCACATTCAATTTTAGAAGATTATTAAAAATATCCGGAAGCAGTTCGTAATTAGTTTTATATACAAACACTACTATCTTGCAAAAGACTATATTATCAATGGAAAGAATTTTGCACTGCTTAAATAGGGATTAATTTACATTTGCAAATTTATTTAATCTAAAAAGTAAACGGAAAAAATTTTCTCTGGCGGGACCTCAAAAGATTTAGATTAGTTGTACAAGTAATGCCCCAAAGACAACTGACATAATTTAGATAGGGGAAAATTAAAAAGTAATAAAGTGTTTTTAAATGGGAAGCAGATAAGCAGATTCTGTCTCATTTTGTTTCCTTATTAACAACATTCTCTATCTGCAGGAAGAAATTTTCCATATTTTTTGCAAAAGTTTGTAGAATATCTTGGGAATCCATTCTAATGACAGAAAAGCGCTCCCCGGGAGTACAATAGGCAGTAACTACTCATATATTGCAGATACAGGTAACTGCTGACTTCACCCTCTTGGAAATCGCCACGAATCCAGCAAATGTCACCCATGGAATTTCTGGAATGCATGTTTTGTGCACTAACTTTGCCAAACACTGTAATGAGTAGACGTCACGAACCATACACCGACAGCAGCATTAAACAACAATAAACAGCAGCTATAAACTCCTATAAACTCACTTTTTAACTGTAGATTGCGCAGTAATTAAAAATGAACTTCATATGAGTTCATCTTAACAATTACATCTATTGTTTTAACTTCTAGATGCGGCAATAATGAAGGGTGAGCCAAAGTTTAGATTTAACTTTCTGGATGGTACTAATTATACTACATTTGAAGATGTCCAAAAAAGCAGCAAAACTTGAATGAATCTGTAGTTTAAAGCACTGCTCAAATGTATAAACAGCAAAATAACAGGTAATGGTAAAGATACTTTTAATGTAGTTAGCAATATGACGTGACTTCATACATTTAAGGATATATCGTTTCAACAATATTTACAATGATAATTAAAATTAAACATTCCCTCGTTTTGACGCACTTTACAACGCTTTGTGTCATACAACAATACGATGCGGTTTCTCTCTTTTGAACATCCAAAAACCGCCCTTTGGTTTTTCCTGCATGATTGTCACTGATGATCTAGCCCTAAGATTGGCGCTTGGCTTCATCATCTTCATAAACCACGTGTCATTCTTGATGGTGTGGATAGTTGCCCTCTTATCAGCAGTAGTAAGGATGTCCATGATTAAGCATTTGCAATCGTTTGGCACTGGAGGAGTTGGAGGAAACGGAACCTAGAGCAGCAACATGATAATTCAGTACAAGAAAAAAACAGTATAAAATTTAGGTAAATGAAAAAAAATGTTTGGGAAGAATAAAGCCTACTGCATTTGGTGAGCCAACACAGATAGCGTCAAATAAAACTGTGTGTGTCTGCAAGATTTTGCACCTGAAGCTTTCTGCTCAAGAGCTTACACTGATTTAGAATTTAATTACAGTTGCAAACTTGCTCTGCTAACTGTTTCTTAGCTAGTCTGGGCAAAGCATAAAGAAAATTTCTTGTGTACCTATAGTATATATGACCAAAGATGTCTTTCTCTGTGTCTATGTCTATGTCTATGTCTATGTCTATGTCTATGTCTATGTCTATGTCTATGTCTATGTCTATGTCTATGTCTATGTCTATGTCTATGTCTTTGTCTATGTCTATGTCTTTGTCTTTGCCTATATAAGATCTCGTGTTCGTCCACGTCACTATCGTTCGAAACATCTATTCTGTTCCATGCAGCTATTTCAAAAACATCTAGTTCGTGCAGCGTCAAAGTATTTGATGTTGTATATCGTACTGATATACATAGCATTCACGTAGACAGCTTTCAATAGACTGATAGTACAGTTAGTACAGTTCCTAAATGCTAGATTATTTGATACTAACCTTGCTTCACGTGTAGTGTAGACGATAAAAGTGCAAATTTTAATACTAGCTTCTTAGGATTTAACACACACAGAACTGCTTTTGTTTTTCTGAATGACTGATTACAAAACTAGCAAAGTTTCATTCAAAAAATTGAAGCTCAACAAAAGTTACCAGTACAGGTTTGAGGTACACTTCAAAAATGTTTTTTTCTGAAGTACAGTTATTGTCACTGAATTTATTTACCTTGTTTTTCACTTGCTTACGAAAGTTTTTCAAATTGACGTCTTTAAAAGGTAGCTTTCCAAACAGCATTGCAAACAAGATGATCCCCATACTCCATATGTCTGCTTTCATGGGTTCGTAGGGAATTCCCGACAATATTTCTGGCGGTGCGTAGGCGTAACTTCCACAAAATGTCTTACTCAGTATCTTTGTAGAAGTCATTCCCGGTTTCATGTCTGACCTAGCAAATCCAAAATCTGTTATTTTTATATTGTCATTTTTATCCAAGAGAATATTTTCGCATTTTAAATCCCTATGAACTATTCCATCTTCGTGCAGATACTCCACCCCAAGCACAATTTGAGAAAACCAGAGGCCCGCCGTTGGTTCGGTGACGTATTTGCGTGTCTCTATTACATCTAGCAGGTTACCGTTCATGCAGAGCTCCATGGCCATGTACACTCTGTTCTTGGTTTCTAGTGTCTGGTAGAAGGTTACCAGATTTTCGTGAGGATTGTTTAATTTTTTACACGTTTCTATTTCTCGCGGAAGGAATTTGACGATAAATTCTTTTGGCGCTGTTTTTTTATTGATGATTTTCATGGCCACACGGCATTTGAGTTTTCTTGAGTACGCTTCACGGACTTGACCATACGATCCGAACCCTAGGGGCTTTCCCAGCGAGTATCCGTATTTTTCTGCTTCAGCTTCCTCGTCGCGGGTCCCCTCTTGATCTTCTGACCCTTCTGACATCAACTTTTATGTAAAAATCAGAACAGAACGAAAAGCAAATTTGACCATAATCCTCCACGTTGGAGCCACAGGCCACATTATGGCCCATTCAGAAGGATTAGGCCAACTTAAGCGAAAGCCAGGCCAAGAGGGGCAAGTTTGAATAGGCCCCAAAGTTGACGCTTGCCAACTATTACAACTACAACCCTTTGTTACGCCGTTTCCTTGGTAACAGTGGCGCATAATTTTCTGAAGACGCTACTTAAAACTACAGTAACTTGAGAATAACTTACCTTGTGTTCTGCATGCGGGCGATGTTTTAGTAACGGCAGTATCTGTATACTTACAGATAAGAATTGTTCGCCGAAAAGAATATCACAAAAATCCATTGCGTAAAAACCAAAGTATTGTGTGTTTCACGTGTTTCTCATATGTATGGAATGCAAAGACGTCTAAAGTAAGTCCCTTCCTCTCTATTCCTCCCTCCCCTTTTCTCTCTCTTTCTGTTTTTCCTCTCTCTTTTCTCTCTTCCCTCTTCTCAGCTGAAGATGAAGACAAAACAGGAAACCATGTGGCTGATCCTATCAGGAGTATCGGACCACAGATCTCTCCTCGCGGGCATGTAAATGGCACTTGTAAACAACTCTCTGGTACCTAATTAAAGCTTCCTAGCTCATTGGGTCGTACCGCAGCAGAGTACTGATTATGTTTAGACAGTTGTGTTGCAGTTGGAGGCTACACTGGCCTCACTGTCGGAGGAGTTTCACACTGTGGAAGTGCATCGTTTGTTTGTTCACGCAGTTCCCAGGGTTGGGGGCATCATAAAATCAATAATCGGTCAAGGCAATCTCCAATACTTTGTAAGAACTAAGGAGATCTTAGTAGAACAGAATATGGCGTGAGAGATATGATGTTGTATAAGCATAATATATTTATGAAGTACGTTCGAAAGACGGAAGAAAAGGTCGAGGTTAAGTCATTAATTATGTAATATGTACTAACAAAAGTTAATCACGCAGATTTACAGAAATGCAAAAGTCGCAATAGTAAGCTCCACCACTGCTGTCTTACATCAGTTATATAATGTTTCGTAAATGTATGTAGTACGTTCTAAGTTTTAGCATATCAAATTAACACTTGAATTCAGATCAAATTTTGTCATCTAAACTAAATTCACAATAGGCTATGTGAAATTTACACGACGAATACTTTCTCATCTCACAAATACTGTAGTAATAGGCAAACTTGAAAATATGTTTTTTCTTTCACACATTTGGGCTATTATAAGTTTCGTAATGTTATAATACAATAAAAGCTGCTACAAACGTACCATAATAAGCATATTAACACCTGTTTTCTTCAGTAGTAAAGTGGTTCACCCACAATAGTATAAGAAATGTCATTTTGGTTGATTTCAGGGTCATCTCGATCATAAACAGAAATTTTATGTTCTATGTATTTTTGTATTTTTTAGTTTAGACATCTTTGCATTCCGTACATAACAGAAGCACGTGAAACAGACATATGGTTTTTACACAATGGATTCTTGTGAAATTCTTCTCGGCGAACCATTCTTATCTGTAAGTAGAGGCTAATAAAACAGCTAATAAAATAAAGCGATAGAAAGAGAGAGGGAAAAATGAAAGAGAAAGAGAAAGAAAAAACGGAAGACGTACTTATGCAGACTGAGCTTTGAAAGATAATTTCGATCAAAATTAACATTACTTTTTCAAAATCACAGACGTTTCATCTTGCCGATGGCCTAGGCCTAGTTCCTGTTTTATTTTTGAAAGTCTTGTGCTTTTTTATGGGTATAGTTAGTAACAACTTCTTTCAGAACTTTTCCTTGAAACATCCACGTCTCAAGTAAGCTTAATTTACATCACTGGAATGACGTAGAGAGCTTCCACGCGTCTAGTTCTGACATTACAGTTTCTGTAACAGCAGGAATGAAAAACAGGCGCTTTTAATAAAAGTAGAAATTTTATCGCGTATACAAATTACTCTTATTTCGTCTACTACTAATTGCTGCCATGCGCTTTTCTCATGCTTTCATCTGGTATCTATGAACAGTAATGTTAACCAGAACCTAGACGTCACTCGCTGATTCTGAATGACTAGCCATAAAATCAGCCAGTCATCTTAGTTAATGAATGAACAATATTACCATCTTCATTATCAACATTATCATCATCGTCTTCTCCCGTCCGTTTGCTTTGCTCCATTTAATGCATTTTTGTTGTTGTTATTGTCGATGTTGAGCGCAACTTGCTTATAATCTGCTACGCTCATATCCCTGCAATGCGTTGTTAATTTGTAATTGTATAACTTGTACTAGCATTGTGTTAAATGGATGAATAAATAAATCTATATCTAAAATCTAAACAACCAACCAGACAGCCAAGCCAACTAACAGGTCAACAAATCCATTGACCACAACAAGACACGCACGCTAACCAGAGTCAGTTAAAGAACCAGCTAGCAAACAAACTACCCAACAGGCAAAAAGCAATCATCTTCAAATCACATTTTCTAAGAAATTTCAGAAAACCATCGTAGAGTTACCTATCGAGCAAATTTGAAACAATGTGAAAGAATGATATCTTATACATCACAGCACGCTGCGGATCAAGATGGCCGTGACGAGACTGGTATCTGGTTTGTTATCAAGCATCTCTTCTAAATCTAAAATAAGACAATGGATGTACATATAGATGCTGCCAAGTCTGTTTTCTGAAAATGCAAAACAGTTGCAAGTTTTATGTTCAACATATGAAATTAAGGATAATTTTGTAAATTTGCAACTGACTAAAGTTAGTTGATTCAGTAATAACTAATAAGTGGCGTTATTTCCGACGCTGGTAAGACATTATTGCACACGATGTTATAACCTATAATTGAGAAGAAAAATGTATTTAACTGGGATTACTTAGTGGAATTCCCTATCAAAAGATAACAGTAAGATGATAGTTCTAATCTAACTACTCCATCTGTTCATAGTGAACGCAAATACGTCATGTTTTATTACCTTGCCGCCATCTAGCGCGAGATCTTGCAACTAATTCAGCTACATTTTGTACCAACGTTGGGTCTGTTTTTATGTATATCATGGAAAACAGTATTAGATCCGAAATTTCCGCTACTAGTATTACAATGCCAATAAGAAAACTGTAAACACTTTATCTGATCTTCTAAGGTTTTATTTGGTTCGAACTTTCTATTAAAAACGGTTGCTCTTTCCTGTACCTAGCATTTCACAAAAGTTAAAATCTAATGCATGGTTGTATTGAAGTATTGAAATACAAGCCTATATGAATAATAGTTACAGAAATTAATATGATTTTTAGATTATTTAGCACAAATGTTAAAAGTGTAATTATTAGTACGTATAAAACTGACGTAAATTATTAATCAGTAAAAGATTGTGTTTTATTGATATTGGTAACTTTCTTAAAATAAAAGACACATGTAAGCAGTTTTTCTCTTTGTCTCCCAAACACTCAAAAAAATTATTTTAATGTACTTTTTATTGTTGTAAATGCATAGTTTTGTAATATTATACCTTACGTACATTATCTGTAAATTTAAATTGAGTGTTAATAAATTAAATGAAATTAAACTAACAGATCAATGGAAAGCATAATCAGTTTATATTTACTACCAATAATACTGTCATCATCATCATCAACGTTGTCGTCGTCATTATTAATGTCAGCAGCAACAGCAAGAGTATAGTAGCAAGGAAAAAATTAGAAAGCTACTAATACTTCGAAGTACACAACATCATAAAAATATAAAATACAGATACCTGTGACAATTAAAAAGTAGATAATAATAAAATTTGCTGAGAAGGAAATTATTTTAATGTACTTTTTATTGTGTTGTAATGTATAGTGTGGTATTGTAATGTACTTATCTACTTTATCTGTAAATTTAAATTGAGTGTTAATAATTTAAATGAATTTAAATTAAACTCATCAGACAACCGATATGTGTAATATGCTAAAATATAAATTTTTTTATTTCCCCTTTTATTGGAAGACAATAATAATAATAACAGTAACAAAGATATTGACTCAAATAAAAGGCTCTCAATGTGTAGTGTAACTCATCATCAATGAAATAGCATAACAGAAAGAAAAATTTATTGACACTGAAAGGTTTTAATGTTTCCTACTACATGACAAATATGGAAAAATGTGCTATGATATCCCAATTGATAAACAGCTCAACCCTTGTCAGAGAATGCAATAGCCAAAACAGACAGGTGACTATATTACTAATTTCCAGTTCACCAATAGCACCATAATTTTAGGGCTGGTTCACACAGTTGTCATTTATAATTAAACGAAAGTACAACCAATAAGTTTTCATGGATAGACGCACAGACATACAGAAACAAAAGTGAACTACTAATTCTCTTTCATAAGCCTCTAATTCGAAATTGCAGTCAAACTACAACTTATAACATTTACAAAACAAAAACACTAGTTATACCAGAATGAGCAAAAAGTCTTGAGCAATCTGAGAGAGTTACAAAAAAGCTAGTCCGAATTGCGAAGCATTGGATTACTCGCTTGTTGCACATGCGCACACATGTAAGTTCTGCTTGCACGTATTTGTAGAACGTAAAACTTTAGTAACATTCTACATTTCGGATGACAATCACTGAACAATTTTTGTGGAAAAGTGCTTTATTGTGATGTCACAATATAAAAAAAAACACTTCAGTAAACCATGCCACCAAACAATAGCAACAGCAAAAACATTTTACCCAATATTGAAAATGCGTGAAATGACAAGCCTAGTATATTCCCCCATAGATGATCAATAATGTTCGAACATTCTACCTATTATTTCCTTACTGTGCTCGAAATGATGGTAAAAAGCTAACTGTGCTTTAAGAGATTATAGATATGCCCTTACAGTTGCCATAGACTTTAATTATTTGTGAAAATTTAGTATGCATCATTTGCCTCACAATGATTTAATGGCAAAGTTTGGCATTACATGACAAAAACTGGCTTCGCGGTGAAATGAATGGCATTACAGAGTTAAAGTCAAACTAAGCCTTCACTATAATATAAGCTTCTACAACTTAAAATCCTACTCTGACTACAAATATTCAATTTATATCATTATAAATTTACTGTAAAGCTTGTTTCTTTTGATTTTTTATCACTTCGTTGTTACCGGTAATAAATTTTTAGTTGCGCGAGACAAATGACGTTATGAGTCCAGTCACGAGGTCACCAAAGACCGGAAAACAGACATCGGTAATGAAAGGCGCCTTCTGCACTATGTATGTCATTCTCGCTCACTTGCGCTAAAGACGCGAAACATGGCGATCTTTACGGCAATACACGCGTTCAAAAATCGCCACCAGAATAAGGTAAGTAATTAAATTTATAAGTCTCTATTGTTTAATAACAATGAATTCTTTATGTAATAATAATGTGTTAAAATAACTTCTATGTCTTTAGTGTCATATAGGCCTTTAAATACAAGCGAGTAACCCAAAAACTATAGCAGTGGGAACTTCCAGTCACTGGTCAGCCTGACCAATAAACCATTTAAGATGTATTGTAATCTCATACAGGAATTGACCACTTCACATTGTATTTGTAAGTAAAACGTACAACAATCATTTTTACAACAGCACAACAATTTTTATACAATTTCAACTTTATAACTTTTTTGCTTATAAATTTAAACATTTCCTAACAGTAAAAAACACAAGCGATTGCTTTAGTAGTTCAACAGAAGTTCACACGCATTTTTCGCATTGACAAAAATGTGGCAATTTATCAAAAAAAAATACTGGCCAAAAAGGTAAAGCACCTGAGATTACCTATTTATACAATTAAGCTGGTACCTAATACTCAATCAGCAGTATCTACTTATTACAGTACTGGTTGTGGTAAGACTGACACCTTGCTCTACATTGCAATCACTGAAAAACTTTGCTACTACTGACTCAACTGGTTTTTTAAATGGTTCATCAAAGCTCAATAACATTGAAACCTTTCAAATAACAAGACTTTGAAATAACTACTAATAACAACTTTGGCACAGCTAGTGAACGGAATTGGTTTAACAACAACATAATAACAACATAGTAGACTTCACACTTCTAAACAAAAACTGTGATTGATTTGTATTGCTAAAACATATTGCTTGCTACATAAGAAGAAAAATCAGGCAAGCTAGAATATATTCAGTTGTAGAGAGATAAAAATTCTAGTACAACAAGATGTCACTATCATTTATGTTACCAGTGTGAGATCTGTGGTATTATTCATTTATAACCATGTAAATTATCTGAAGGGAGAAGCCAAATAATCAATTTATGCAATCAACTGTTCAACTTTCTCATGCTGCCTCCATTGCAACAGACATTTAAAGACTTACCTTACACTAAAATCTAGCTTACATCAAATAGTATATGACAAAATAAACCATTATCATTTATTAAATATCTTTTCAATTACATAAGATAAAATATGATTGCCTGTGTTGCAAACATTATTTGCAGAGACTTGTAACAAACATTTAAAACTGTTAATCTGACAAATTGCACTTTTTAAATATGAAAAATATGTTCAATAGTGGAAAATAACACTGGTTACAACAACATGAACTAACAATAAGCAAACGATTGTTTAGAAATGCAGCAATGATATTAAAATTTTTAACTATTCAAGTCTGAATAACTTTATTTTCAGTAAAATTTAACAAACTTCAAGAAAATTAGACACTGTCAATATGAGAAATTTCGCACTAAGCACAAAACATAGAATGAACAAATTTGTGACGCGACTAAAATTGCCTTTTAAAAAAATGCCTAAAGAGGTACAACACTACACCCCAAGCTTCCCATCTTAATGAAGCTAGACAAAGGAAAACAACTAATATCAAACTAGATACTTTATTAAAAAATATTAAAATTTTCCTCGCAAATCTTTTGATTACAAAAGGCGTAATATTATGTGTGTGTGCATGAAGCCAAGCTTAGGATGACCTGCGACATGATGAACTCGGAGTAGACACACGCTCAGGTCGACAGCGATTGATTTCCAGCAACTAAGAAGATACGAGTTCCCGTGAGGTGTAACAACGCACCCAGATGAAAAGATCTCTGACCAGACCACAATCATTGATGAACAATGCTCAGCTAAAACTGGGTATGCCCAGCTAAAACTAGATGGACACCGTATGCTGCAAGTATTTTATGAGCAACTCACTGGAACTGAGTTGCGTTGCATTGAGTTGCATTGTAAGCTTGCATATGTTGACTGGATATACTCGGAACTAGCAGTGTACCATATGCGGCCAGTTGCCGGGTCGTTAAGTTGCTCACAGTTGAGTTACGTCGCAAGGTCGACCTAAGCCCATCTTAAAATGTAAATAGTATAAAAGTAAACAATCCATGGAATCCAATGTGACACTCTTTTCACATGGCAAGTATAAGCCGCTTCAAAATAGTTTTCAAAACAGTTTGTGTGGTCACAATGCAGCTCAAAGCAAATTTGAAACATTTTAACCAAACAATTTTCAAACCTAGCTAAGATGTAATTTGAAACTGTTTTACACTAAAATACTTTGAGCGATGTAACGTAAACAATACTTACAATGTGTCTTCCATTTGGCTGAAAAGGTTGTCCAATGGCTGTGTGACCACTGCCCACACTTTTACCATGTGAAAGGTTATAGAATTTGCTGTGGGATATGAATGAAATGGAGAAAAGTAAATTGTACAGATAGTACAGCTGCTTTTCTAAACAACAACAACAACAACAAAACAATCAACAATCAACATCACTGTAGGTAAAATGCTACTAAACTTCTACGTTAACAAACGTGTCTACTATCTACAATCCTAATTATATAGGTACTTCGATGCAAACTCACAGAGATCTGGCCCTACATTAGATTTAAAATTATTGTGTCCTGTTTCACGTACACAGTTTATGGTAGCACTTTCATTGGTTCTACGCCCATATCTTTTGCTAGCTCAATCTGCAATGGAAATATCAAGAAGAATTACTAACAGTTGACACTTTCTCCACATTTATCAACTCAGAAAGGAACTTTGAAACATAGACTTGATCACATTAACCTTTGTTTAAGCATTACTGAAGATTGTTATAGTCAAAGCAAATGGTGCAAGATTGCTAAATCAGTTCAGCCCTTGTTATGTCGCACTGCCTCAAGCAGCTAAAACCAGGTTTTTAGTGATGATTTTATGCTTTTTAGCTTTTCTCCCACCGAATTAATAACAACGATAATGATGACGATGGCGGTGATGATGACAACATTAATAATTTATTGATTTCAAACATAATTACAAACAAGGAAATAAAGCTTATAGTACAATACTGCAAAGTATAACAACAAAACAGTTTTGAAATATCCTGTCAACAATAGTTAGACAAACAACAATAAAATATGGAATGGAAAAAAGAATTTTACACCAGCTTATTCTATTACTCACAATAACAATAATTATGTGATGTGTAGCAGAGCCCTCAAAAGCGAGAGCCTGTGAGAAGGACTGAGAGACTCTGACAGTGAAACAAAGATTAATTAGTAAAAAGAAATGAGGATAAACTTGCTATTAGTGACAGCAAAAACAGGAGAGAAAAGTGTAAAGAGAGAGGTAACGATATGTGATGTAACAATGATAAACCTGACCATGTTTACCAGAGAAGTGCATCGTGAGGTGATGGTCAATTTAATTCAATTCAATTCACATATATGGTGAAATGACAACACAACTATCTTTGGAAACGACTCAAACTGGTGACAGGCAGTGACAATGAACGAAACCAATCAAGATAATTCTAACCCAGGAAGCCTTTTTATAGTTCCAGTGGTTGATAATGATTGTAAAAAAGACAAAGGTTATTTGCATCCTGCAACCATAACTACGGGTCTGTGTACATCGACATTGCCATGCTTTTGTTGCTGTCATTGAAATAGGTGTTTATTTATACCCGCCGATTGCTGATGCTGTTTAGTTCTGCTATTTGAACAAGAGACATATTAACATTTGTCAAATAATTTAATTTAGCTATCATCTTATCTGATACTGACGTAAACTAAATTCTGTATAATTAACTTGGGTTACATGTCGTTTTGTTGATATTTAAATGACATTTCGTGTTTATAGTAACTTGAGTATACCATTAGCTTGGTGTGTGTCTGTTTGAGCATTGGGCAGAGGACAGGCACCTGGATAAAAGTACATGTAATATTTGAGGTACTATAACTGTGCATGTGCATAGTGAAATTCCAGAAAGGCTCACTGAATATCATGTTGATTCAGGATTTTGAATAAATAGCAAAATTAAGGGTGAAAAACGGTGGCTGTTTGTGCGACAGACTTTTATTCGCCAGTCATCGCAAGAAAAATTGAAACTCCCATATAAAACAAGAAAAAAGAACATCAAACGAGGATAAAGCCACAACAAACATGCAAATAAATAAGGAAGAAGCATTAAAACATTAATATTAAGCATAAGCAGAAAATGACTTGAAATTAAATCATTACCTACGCTATTATAAAACAAACACAAAATTTACTAATAAATAAATTTCTAACACACAAAAGAGCATGCACCTACATACACATGTACGCCTATACAAAACATGCATAAGCACATATTTTAAACAGATACAAAAAAATCAATAATTTACAATAAGTACATACTAACAGAAACTATAAAGCTAAAAAATAAATTATTATAGACTCAGAGCTTTACATAAAAATAAGAAAACAAATGCACTTTGAGGATCTATACAGCAACCTTTAAGCAAAAGAGAGGCATACTCATCTATAACAGCAGCATACTGAACAAACAACTTAGGCGCCTATACAATTAAAACAGGGTTTTGCACTATCCAATGGATATCTAACTTCTCACACTAAAACACAAGAGCATGCTAAACAAATGCACCTACAGGTAATGAACAACGGCAACCATGTCCAATCTTCACACACGGCTTCACTACATAGGCGTTAGCCTGGAAGATAACAATGGGAGCTTACCATGTGTGTGATCTGATTAGGATGATACCGGATTCCTCCTTCTTTATCACACTTCGCCATGTGCTTCCTCTCCGGATCTCCGGCGACGAGAACCTCCGTCTCTCCCTCAATCTAATGAAATGAAGCCGTTCAAATTATTCCCTGCTTCATGCCACTCGGGCCTGCATAATGCTAGTAAATTGGCTTCAAAAAGAGTTATAATTATTGTACCGAATTAAAATAACATTTCACATCAGTCAACATGCAAAAATTTTGAAAATTACAAAAAAGCATATCGTTTCATAATGGAAAGATCCAAAAATTATTGGTTTTTTGAAACAAAATTTGGCCAAAAAGAAAGCAATGTGAAAAAGTCGAGACTGAGTATAGAGGTGAACAGAGATCAGAGAACTAAGCTATTCAACCCAGACATGAATATGGCATTGTTTTACCAACCACTGAATATTTTCAAGTAATAATTTACTCACATTAAGAGTAATTATACTGACACATTACAGTAATTTTTCTCTGTACTTAATTTAAGGCCTTGAATAGACTCCATGGGAAATGTTAGATTGGTCGGAAAGTTATAAAGATGATTATAACAATGATGTTAATATGATGCTGGGACTTACAACTTGAAAGTTCCTGGCTCTAATCAAGACTCTGTTCCATCTTAATCACATTCCCCTTGCTACACAGTTGAGGTATAGAAGCCTAACACAGCTAAGAAGTCGGGGTAAACAGATGAGCGACTACTGGTTAAACTACTATTGAAAGGTATCGTTCACATCCCTCAGATTTACCGTTTTGCATGATGCTGATTATAGTACTACAGACTAAAAAGTATCATATTTTTCACCACACTGCCCCAAATCCAAAATTATTATGTACTGTACAGCAAATTGTTGTATAATTATGTACTTAATAAGTAAGTATAACACAAATAACTGGCATTAACAAGTGTAAAATCAAATACATCATAATACAGTGAAATTTCACTAATTTGGGTTCATGCAGAATCAAGCCTTGGTGTCGCCATCATGAACATTCTTTTATGAAATGGTTGCTTTTTCTAGGTAACTACAATGAAACCGTTTATTCGCTTCCCACTTGCTAGCAGTAATGTTCTGAATGTTTTCAATGCACAATTTTTCACATTTTTGCTTTTTGTTTCTTATTACTAAATTATCGTATAATTATTGATTATCGCACGGTCTTTTTTGAACGCTCTAAAGCCTCAAATTATGGTACGTTCCAATAAATACTGTATAAACAGCAACACTGCATCCAATGCCTCTTCCATCTTATCATGTTGAGGTTTGTGGCAAATCATCCTACTATGGCCGAAATGAACCTGACCGTTGAGTGCTTTACATTTAGATTCAATTTAGAATAGATTTATTGATTCATCCATTTAGCACAATACAAAAATAAAAGTTATACAATTGCAAATTAGCAATGCATTGCAGTGCTATGGGCATAGCAGACGAAATTAACTTATGAGCTACGCTCAACATGGATAAGTCTTAATTAATGACAGTCTAGGTTCTAGTTCTGCCACAACCACTCAACATTAGTGATATGCCTTGTTATTGAGCGCTGGACATCGGTTTGAAGATGCCAGACAACAATAGGTATAAAAAATACCTTATTTTTGCTAGAGTTCAAATTTAATAAATGTGAGTTTATTTTATTGCAAGTTGAAAACTGAAAAGTAATATCATAAATAATTAGTAAAAGTAGTTTCTATGCCAATTTAGATTTCTATGTCTTAAGAACTTCCAAACAGATGTGTTTGTGCACACGGTTGCATCATAAGGTTTATGGTTATGGGCTACACAAACTTGATTGGACAAAACATGAATCATATTCAAGCATAGTATGCTCCGGGTTATCCCCAACTTACACATTAAATGAACATCACTTAAATTGTTATATCTTGACTCTAAAAAGAATTTTTTTATATTTCACAAAAAATTTCCCATCTTTTTATAGAAAAGAACTATAAGTTTCATGGAATAAAAACTAAAGTATTATATGATTCTTTAAAAGGAAAAAGAGTTACCGGATCAAGGTTTCGGCAGATTCCCATCAAATCACTCATCCTGTCCTTAAAACCTGGAGCAAAAGCTTCCGGATTGATGGCAATAAAACACTGACCCTGCAAATAATAAAAAAACATGATACTACATACAATAGAGTGCTAGGGGGTTGTGCTTATAACTGACCTGGAGACTTTTAGTATAACTGGTGTCTTTGGCCAACCTAGGGGTTTTGGCCCCAACGAAATTCGATATTATAGCTAGGGCTACTGTTATAATTATAAATAAAATTCAAAAGTAAAGTACAGACTTAAGGTGTTCTTATAATTGCGCAATTAGGTAGCAAATGGGAATACTTTGCAATACTCTGCCAGTTTAGGAATCAGTAGCATAAACATTTGCTTACTTAAGCAGAAATAAATCAACAGAAACACAATGACAGATGACCTAGTTCGAAGGTATAACCTAAATGTAATTAACTTCATTACCTTTTTAATTTCAATTTAAAATTAGCATTTAAAAAAGACAGTACAATCACAAAAAATGGGAATATTTTTCTAAGTTACAGCAGTTTATAGTTTTTAATAATGAACTGTAGAAGAGAAACTTAGAAGTTCATTGTTTCACACGAAACATTTATAGATTTAATAAAAACAAACGGCATAATTGTGCAGACGACTAATGCAAATTTAAAAACCATCCGACATCTGAGATCGAGCTCCGGCTGATATCCTGGCTCCATCTGTGGATTGGTTCCAAATTTTGGTCAGATCTATCCCTAGTCGGAGTGATGTGTTATAAACTTGAACAAACTACTTTCTGTGTAGCTAGTGGAGGAAGAACCCCATGTGCAAAAGAAATACAAGTAATACAAATTTAATCCAGTACCTTAATAACCTTTGTGTCAGGGAGTGAGTTACATTTGGTGGAATTTGGCTATAAAAATGAAAAACTAGTGCACTTGCAAAAAAATAAAAAATGAATTTAGATGGCAGGAAAAAAGGCTTCATTAGAATCCTTGTATTCATCATTGTACTTCTGCTTGACAATATAATAAACAACTTACAATAAAAAATTATTCTTACCAGATCAGCCTCGATTGTCGTGTTCATCCACTTGCGAACGTTCGGCCCGTAAGCGGCTCCTCCTAGTATCCCACAGAAGATTTCCACTAGCATCGCCAGACCGTAGCCTTTGTAGCCACTGCCTATCTCGGTGCCTCCTAGTGGTAGAAGTCCACCGCCTTTCAGTACTTTTTCTGGATCATGTACTTCCTGCAAGAAGAAACAATTGGTATACATATACATATACATATACATATACTTTATTTGCCACCAAAATAGATTACAATCCTCAGTGTTAAAAATATTTTAACTAAAACACTGTTAAAGGCAAATGTGTCCGGTGCAAAACTATAAACTACTGGTGGATAAAAATTAAAACTAAAAGCAATTATATACATAGATACAATTGGTTCACACTACTATAATAGGCACCATACCATAAGTAAAGTACATAATAAATGTAAGATAAAATTTATATAAATTTATTACAATATACACTAAATACATAATATATAACAAAAAATAGGTACAATACAATAAGTTAAATACATAATAAATACAGCAAAATTTTCATCAATTATTACAATCTACACATTACATTAGTATATACATACCTATTAAAAATTATTTGTACACATTAGCATTTATGAATTATGAGTTGCGAATTTATAATTAAAGAAATTTCTCTTTCAGTTATTGGGGACATGGGTGTACAAAGTTTGAATTAAAGAAGTTATTGTCATTTAGGTAAGTAGGATTTTGGAATCTTCTTAGTTGGCTTAGTTAGTATTGTTTCAGTTTCTTTTTTAAAACAGTTAATGATTCCATTCTGATTGTTTGATAATAGATGGGGGAGTTCCATACATAAATTTCTTGCTTGCTTATTAAATTATTACCAAATTTATTGTTTGTATGAGTTTGCTTTAGGTTATTAGTATGGCTATTCTGATCAGTAGCTAGTTTTAAAGCGGGGGTAAAAAATGGTACACTCTATCAACTTATGCATCCCTCACATTTTAGCACCAAACATAAAACTGTTCACTACTTCACACCCAATAATTCCTTTTCAAAACACACATGAAAACAGATTTATATTTTTGGCTTGCTTTTTATGTTCTTTAATTCCAGCAACGAGAGAACAACCAGGTCTAAGATCAACCAGAAATAAT
>JAQGDQ010000468.1:0-177544 GCA_030141605.1 Tubiluchus corallicola | reverse complement strand
AAACCGCTTACCCATTAATTCCACTTCGTAAGGCTTGTCATGTACAATTGCGCCGATTTCTGCGGATAAATAGTCTGATATCCAGAAATCATGGTTGCCCCGAAAAAAATGAATAGGTATGTCGCTATCTACAATTTCTGCAATTTTTCCAAGTAAGCGAGTAAATCCTCGAGGGATAACACTCTTATACTCGATCCAGAAGTCAAAAATGTCTCCTAACAAAAATATGGCCGCTGCATCGTCTTTTATTTGATTTAACCAGCTAGTGAATAGTAGTTCACGTTTGCTGGCTCTACCAGACAGTGATGTTCCAACAAGGTGGACATCAGATGCGAAATATATATTTTTTCGCGTTGTCACTCAGTTTTAAATAATTCAAAGTAATTCAATTTTGCATTGAAGCAAAAGCTTTACAAAGATATATGTAAAAACCAATTTTTCAATATATAAGATCTTTTGCAAAGCTCACCTCTATTCTTGTTAAAGCCACCATTTACATCAGTAAGCTGTAATTTTTCATCAAATTTTCCTTGTTAGTGCTATAAGTTTTTCTCATCATAATATATATAAGTAGTTGGATTGTTAGTGTTTATAACCTGTGCTTTAGCAGTTGAGCAAGAGAGATAAAAAAGTCTTTTTCTGTCTCCAGGTATTTTTTAAAAGCATCGAGGTAGTAGTTCATTTCGGTGAAATATTCAATAACAGTTATCTGTCCCAGTTCAAGAGATTGTTGCAATAGGCGTGTGTTGTCCATAGATTTGATGTTTGCCGTGTAGTTTTGGAGTGATTGCTCCAAAGCGCCCGTTTGATGCCACTGTTTAAGCACTGTGAAGTACACCTCGTCCAAGATATTACTGTAGTTGGCAGCGGTATATTCTTGCTGGATTTTAGCATGTTTTACGCTATTCTTACCAGCCCACAGAGGTAGTGATACACCCATCTTTGGCCCACTGTATTTTTCTCCTGGGGTTGACTCCATTTCGTAGCCTGCCATAAGCTTGGGTATCCATGACGCTTTTGATAGTTTTAAAGTGTTTTTTGCAATTATTTTTTGTATAGCTTCAGCTTTCAACTCAGGGCTTAAGGTGAGAACTTCTTTGTATAGTGAGTCAGCTGAAGGCAGTTTAGCTTTTATGTAGTCATAGCTGGTAATAACAGGCATTTTGCCTCCGTTAAGCCATTTTAGTTTTTCTATTAGTTGTTTTTGGGTTGAGAGCACTATTGTCAGCTGATTTTCTAATAGTACTTTCTGGATATTTGCTTTGTTAATGTCTAGAATATTACTCTCCCCCAATTCCATTTTTTTTGATAATAACGTGTGTGCTTTGCTGGTGTTTTCCACTTGTTCGAGCAGGTATTGCTCCTGTTTTTTCAGTGATATCAGCTCGTAATAAGATAGTGTAGCTTCAAGCAGTATTTGCTGCCTCAGTACTTGTTGTTGTAGATCGGCTCGGGTTCCCTGCTGGTTAGCTATCTTTTTTTGTGCAGTATAGACAGTAGGAAAATCGAAAGTACCAGCGACGGAGATTGTTTTTTTTGTGCCAGCTTCGTCACTGTTTCCCGGAAAGTACCCATATTCAACTTCAGGGTCTGGTGGTGTAATGCCCACACGTGATTCCAATTTTTTTGCTTCTGTATGCTTTTGGCCTGCCGAGATAATGGAATTGTTTTTTGCAATTTGCTCAAGCAGGGAGATGCCTCCACCACCTTCTGACTGCGCGTGAACAGTGCCGGACATAAGCAATATTGCACATGTAGTAAGCAGGTTTTTTATATGTTTTGCCAGATATGTGAGAGATTGTAATTTCATCTGCATATTGTAATTAATTTTCAATTGTTATTATGGGCATAATGAGATTTTTGAAAGATTCATTTTTATTAATATTTTTTGTCAGAACTATTTTCAATAGTCTTATTTACAGCAGTAAGCTGTATGTTTTGCATCGATTTTTTCATCAATCTGAACCAGGGTTTTTGTTTTGCAAGGTTCTCAATGCTAATGTATAGAACTTAGAATGCCTGTTTCCCCTGAGCAGGAGAGGGGACAAGAATCTAAAAGCTATTAAGTGAGTTGCATGTCCGGGAATTCGGGCAATTGCTTTGCCTGTATAGTGATTGAGTTTTTTACTGATTCACTACTATAGTTGATGTTACCGGGATTGCTTTTTTATACAGTGCTCCAACACCACAGTAAGTTTCCTGTGATAGTGTGACAGCTTTTTTGAGTTTATCCTGTGGGAGGTCTTTGCCATAGAACTCATAAGTAATGTGCATGTTTTTATACTGTTTTGGATGCTCTTCAGTTAGTTCCCCATCAACGTTAACATTAATATTCCGGAGCTCTACCCGCATCTTTTTCAGTATTGATACTACATCCATAGCTGTACATCCTGCAAGCGCTACCAGCATTAATGGTTTTGGGCGGCATCCTTCTCTTTTTTCTTCGACTCCGCTACCTCCGTTCAGCATTAATTTATGTCCGTCTACCTCTGTTTCAAAGGAGAGATCCCCTTTCCAGGAAAGTTTTATTTTATGTTTCATATAATACGTTAAAAGTGTTACTATCAAGACAAATATAATAGAGCCATTTGCAAAATTCATGTTTTTATTGATTATATTTTCATTAAAACCCTCTTCAAAATCTTCATTTGTGCCGATAGGAGGTTGTTTTTCATCGAGTTTTTCTTCTATTTGTACCAAGTTCTTTATCCTGGCAAGAGAGTTTATATTATTTGGTTTTCATTGTTTTAGTTGTGTTTATTGCTATTTTGTAAGCCTAAAGGCAAGTTTTTTTGAGAAGTAGTTTTTATATAAAATAGTATTCTTTACCAATTCGTTGATTTTTTTTTGATCATCGAAATTGATTTTCTTTACTTTGTTGCCAGATTTTTTGTTGCACTTGTTTTAATATTTAAAATTATCAAAGAGGATGAGTGGAGATAATTTGGTTATAGTTGAGTCGCCTGCAAAGGCACAGACAGTAGAAAAGTTTTTGGGTGATGGGTTTTTAGTAAAGTCTAGTTTTGGCCATATTCGTGATCTTGATAAAAAGGGTTTTGGTGTTGATATTAAGAATAAGTATAAGCCAAGCTATATTGTTCCCAGTGATAAGAAAAAGGTTGTTAGTGAGCTGAAGAAGCTTGCCAAGTCTGCTGTCAAGGTATGGCTTGCATCTGATGAAGACCGTGAAGGTGAGGCTATTGCGTGGCATCTTACAGAGGTGCTGGGTTTAGAAGAAAGCAAGGTTAATCGTATTGTTTTTCATGAGATCACAAAAGATGCCATTCAAAATGCTGTGAAGACTCCTCGCCAGCTCAATAAGAATCTTGTTGATGCGCAGCAGGCGCGCAGAGTACTTGACCGTCTTGTTGGTTTTGAGATATCACCGGTGTTGTGGCGAAAGGTGAAGCCGTCTCTTTCTGCTGGTCGTGTTCAGTCTGTTGCGGTGCGCTTAATTGTTGAGAGAGAGCGGGAAATAAACAGGTTTAAGAGCACGTCATCTTTTCGTGTGGTTGCGGAGTTTGATGTAAATAATGGTCAGGGGAAGGCTGTAATTTTAAAAGCGGAGCTTTCAAAGCGTTTTAGTACAGCAGATGAGGTTCGTGCTTTCCTTGAGAAGTGCAAGAGTGCCAAGTTTGAGGTTAGCGACATAGTGAAAAAGCCATCAAAGAAGTCGCCTTCTCCCCCTTTTATTACATCTACGCTTCAGCAGGAAGCAAGCAGAAAGCTTGGGTTTCCTGTTGGGATGACCATGTCTGTTGCACAAAAGCTGTATGAGGCAGGTAAGATAACTTATATGCGTACTGATTCTACGACCCTTTCGGAGTTGGCAGTGAAAGCTGCTAAAAAGAAGGTGGAAGAGTTATATGGCAGCAACTATTTTAGATATCGCAAGTTTAAAACGAAAGCGAAAGGTGCACAGGAGGCGCATGAAGCTATTCGTCCAACGGATATTGGGCAAGAGCAGGTTGGTGGCACTTCGCAGGAGCAGAGGTTGTATCGCCTTATATGGAAGCGTGCGGTTGCTTCTCAGATGGCTGATGCAAAGTTAGAAAAGACAACTGTTAGTATTAATATATCAAATTCGGATGAAACTTTTGTTGCCGTTGGGGAGGTGCTAAAGTTTGATGGCTTTTTAAGTGTTTACTCCGAGTCTTCTGATAATGATAATGTTGGTGCAGAGGAGAAGAGTGGTCTACTGCCTCCTTTGAATATTTCTCAGGAGTTGAGCCGAGTTATTATAGAGGCAAATCAGCGCTTTTCCCAAAAGCCTTCGAGATATACAGAGGCTAGCCTTGTACGCAAGCTGGAAGAGTTGGGAATTGGGCGCCCGTCTACATACGCCCCTACTATTACAACTATCCAGCATCGCAAGTATGTTGTTAAAGAGGATAGGCCGGGGGTTGAGCGAAAATATTATTCGTTAACTCTTAGTGAGTCTGATATTAAGGAAAAGGAGAAGTCAGAGGTTACGGGTGCAGAAAAGGCCAAGCTTTTTCCAACAGATGTTGGCATGGTAGTGAATGATTTTTTGTTGAAATATTTTGCTCCTATTGTTGATTATAGTTTTACTGCTTCTGTAGAGAAAGAGTTTGATGAGATAGCTATGGGTAATATGGTGTGGTATGAAATGATAGATAGGTTTTATCATCCATTCCACGAAAAAATAGAAAATGCTTTGAGTGTTGGCGAGCGCTCGACAGGTGAGCGTGTTTTGGGAGAAGATCCTGTAACCGGCAAGCCTGTATCTGTTAAAATAGGGCGCTATGGAGCTTTTGCCCAGTTAGGGAAGATTTCGGAAGATGAGGAAGAGAAGCCGCGACTTGCTAATTTGCGTGCGGGGCAGAGCATTGAGACTATTTCTCTTGAGGAGGCGCTTGAACTTTTTAAGCTTCCACGTGAAGTTGGGGAGTACGAAGATAAGAAGGTGGTAATAGGTATAGGGCGCTTTGGCCCTTATATCAGGCATGACGGTAAGTTTACTTCGTTGAAGAAAGATGAGGATGATCCTTTTACGATAGATTTAAATAGGTCTATAGAGCTTATTGAGGAGAAAAGGGAAAAGGACAGGAAAGCTATAATAAAGGTTTTTGATGTTGATCCTGAGATAAAGATATTACATGGTCGATGGGGTCCATATATTTCCTGTGACAAGAAGAATTATAAGATTCCGAAGTCTACCGATGCGGAGAGCCTTACTCTTGAGGATTGCAAGAAGATAATTGATAAAGGGCCGGCACCTCGAAGGGGCGCAAAGAGGAAATCGTAGCCAGGTGATATGTTATTATTTGGTTCTTAATGCCTTTTTGTAGAGTTATTGTTTAAATATTTATCGATACTAGTATATTTTGTTATGCATGGTTGAGGAACTGATATCTTCCTGTGATGGCACTGGTGTAGTAAATCAATTACCTCATGGTATTCACACTTTGGGTAGGGTGGTAAAGAGAGGTTTTGCCAACTTCAATGAGGGGTCTACAAAGTTATTGATTTTAGGGGTACCCGAAAGCAGGGGGTCGGAGCATAGTGATTTTGATAACGGTCCTGATGCTATTCGCTCGTTATTGTATGGTTTAAGTGTGCCTGATCCTGATATAGAGATTTGTGATTTGGGAAATCTGAAGAGGGGCCGGACATTGAATGATACATATGCAGCGCTCAGGGTTGTATGTGAGGAGTTGACCCAGAAGAGCGTGCCTGTGCTGGTTCTTGGTGGCAGCCAGGATCTAACATTACCTCTTGTGTCCGGACAGGGCTTGTCATGCAGGCATGTGTTGACTATTGACGATATGATTGATTATTCAGAGGAGGAGGAGTGCCCCAAGGACAAGCGGTTTATA
The DNA here is from genome assembly GCA_030141605.1 of Tubiluchus corallicola. Classification (NCBI taxonomy): domain Eukaryota; kingdom Metazoa; phylum Priapulida; class Priapulimorpha; order Priapulimorphida; family Tubiluchidae; genus Tubiluchus; species Tubiluchus corallicola. Next base: position 171,704 of record JAQGDQ010000468.1, on the reverse strand, counting down.
AGTAGTATTCCTCCCGGTGTAGAGTTGAGCATTATGGCTTGTCAATCATATTTTATGGATTATAAACCCCTGGAGCAAATTTTTGATGAGCGGGCGGGAGAGGTGATAAGGCTTGGATCTATACGTGATGATATAATTGAGTGTGAACCTATACTCAGAGATGCTAGTATTGTTAGCCTTGATTATTCGGCAATGAGAGCGTGTGATGCTCCTGGACAGGTTACAGTTTCCCCCTGTGGCCTGAGCGGGGAGGAGCTTTGCCAGCTGACGTGGTATGCTGGGTTAAGCCCTTTAAGTAATATATTTGGTATATTTGGGTATTCTCCCAAGCAGGATATGCATAAAACAGGAGCCATGTTGTGCGCTCAGGCAGCGTGGTACTATATGAAAGGGGTAGCCAATAAAAAGGATAGCTATCCGGGATGTGACAGCCTTGAGTTTAACCATTACCATGTGGCTTCGGCGGAATTTGGGCATTCTGTGCTATTTTTGCAGCATAAGATTTCAAAACGGTGGTGGATGGAGTGTTGTGTGGGGAGTGCAGAGAGGGGTGGAGCGGCTCAACAGTTTATTGCCTGTTCAGAGAAAGATTATAGGATGGCTTGTAAGGATAAGATGCCGGAAAAGTGGTGGAGAAGGTATGGGCCTGTGGATAGCAAAGATTGACATAAGTTTTAAGAGTAGGTATAATTAACACCTTGCAGAGCAAAAATTTGGTTCAGGTCGAGAAAAGTTCAATTGAGAAGCTCTTTGTCGGCACAGGTGATGATTTTAAGAGGGTTTTGGTTGAAAGTATTTAATAAAAGAGGGGTCTTGCGAAGGTTTTATAAGTAGTTAGGGGATAAAAAATATCTATTTATTTTCAGTTGTAAGGAAATCGAAAAATAATTGATGGATACTGGCTGTGTAAAGAGCGCTATACGAAAAACTGCCTTGCTATTATTTTCAGTTTCTGCGTGTTACTGTGTGCTGGCGCAGCAGGATCCGCAGTTTAGCCAAAACATGGTGAATCATCAAACAGTGAATTCAGGCTTTGCAGGAAGTGGCGATGCTGTACGTGTCTCCTTAATTAACAGGAGGCAGTGGCTGGGTTTCCCTGGTGCACCCGTGACTACTGCATTTAATATTGATGCGACAGTTAATTTAATAAGTGGGAATGATGGGATTGGGCTAACAGTTATTGGTGATGAGATTGGATACGAAAGCAATATTGCTGTGGGGCTGACTTATGCATGGCGGGTAAAGGCTTGGGGGGGGGATCTTGGGCTAGGCTTTACCGGAGGGATATTAAGCAAAAAGTTGAAGCCTGGTTGGACAGAAGATGCGGGATATGAAATGGTAGATGCCAATGATCCATTACTGTTTAGCCAGGAGATTAGTCAGTTTGCTGCAGATTTTAATTTTGGCGCTTTTTATGAAAAAGAAGTATTGTACGCAGGAGTTGCTGTTAAACACTTAGCCCAGCCCTCTTTTTCGTACGACGATAATGGAAATTATTTTGTAAAAAGGCATTATTATTTTACAGGGGGGTACAATATTGGACTAACTAATCCGTTGTTTGAGGTACAGCCGTCATTTTTTTTTAAGACGGATATGGTGAGTTCACAAGTTGATATTAATGTTAACCTGTATTATGATGGCCGAATATGGGGAGGGTTGACCTACCGGCTAGATGATGCGATTGTAGTGCTTGCGGGGATTGAGCTCAGAAGTGGAGTAAGGGTTGGTTATTCATACGATATTACCACTTCTGCTTTGGCTAGTCATAGTTCGGGGTCACATGAGTTGTATCTCGCTTATTTGTTTAATTTTGGAAAAAGAAGGGCACATAAGTATAAAAGTGTAAGGTTTCTTTAAGCCGACTAATGCTTTGTATCTCGTTTATTTTATTTAATTTTGGAAAAAATAAAATATGCGCAGATATAAAAGTGCGATATTTATTTAAGTTGACTATAGCGATGAAGGTTCTGCGAACTAATTCGCATTGTTATTTTTTTTAGGTAAAGAAAATGAAAAAACTACTATTGATTACAGCATGTTGCATTATGCTGGTTTTCTGTTTTACCAGTTGTGGCTTTCCCAAGCGTGGAGAGTTGGTGGGCTCGCCTTTAGGCAAGGGCAGTTATGTTGAAAAGCCTCCATACGGAATGGTCTATGTGCCTAGAGGTGTTTTTAATATAGGTGCCGGAGGCCAGGATATAACTCACTCTCCTATGCATGTCAGGGCTGTTTCTGTTGATGCCTTTTGGATGGATGATACGGAGATAACAAATAGTGAGTACCGACAGTTTGTATATTGGGTTCGTGACTCTATTGCAAGGACTCTGCTTGGGGAGCAGATCGATGGATTTTTGATATCTGAGGATCGCAAAGGCATTCCCCTGGATCGTCCCCGCATAAACTGGCGGAAAAAGATTTCCTGGAATAATCAGGAACATTATGAAGCTTTGGGGGAGCTTTATTATTCTGATAATGATAAGCTGTTTGGTGGGAGAGAGTTTGACAACCGCAAGCTCCGGTATGAGTATTCATGGTTTGATTTTAAGCAGGCAGCTCTCCGCTCCAATGCATATAATTATGAGACACAAAGCTATGATGGTAAGGTGTTTGATCTTAATGGGCAGGAGATTCCTATAGAGGGGCGTTCGAGTTTTATAATGAGGGATGCTGTGCATATTTATCCTGATACGCTTTGCTGGAGTCGGGATTATACATATTCATACAATGATCCGTGGGTTAAGAAGTATTTTTCTCATCCCGGATTTGATAATTATCCGGTTGTTGGTGTTTCGTGGAAGCAAGCCAAGGCTTTTTGTCACTGGAGGACTCAACTCAGGAATGAGGCTCTTGCCCAGTCAAGGGCTCCGTTTATTCAGGATTACAGATTGCCTTCCGAGGCAGAGTGGGAGTATGCTGCAAGAGGCGGGTTGGAAAATACTACTATTTACCCATGGGGAAGTTATTATATACGTTCGCCACGAACGAAATGTTTTCTTGCCAATTTTAAGCCGATGCGTGGAGGCTACGCTGGAGATGGAGGGCTGGCTACATTAGAGGTTGGTATGTTTGATCCGAATGGTTACGGTCTGTATGATATGGCTGGTAATGTTGCTGAGTGGACAAATTCTGCATACGATGAGTCGTCTTATGTTTTTATGCATGATTTTAATCCCACCTTTGAGTACAATGCACTACCAGATGATCCTCCGTCAATGAAAAGAAAAGTGGTTAGGGGAGGCTCATGGAAAGATATATCTTATTTTTTGCGGGTGTCGACGCGAACTTATGAGTACCAGGATACATCAAAGTCATATATTGGCTTTAGGTGCGTTATGTCGACATTTACTGATTTATTTTAAATTTTATAGGAAAAGTTAATTCTATACTTTTTTATTATGGGAATGACAACGACGCTGACGAAGTCTAAGAGGTGGAAAACCTTCATGAACTATATTTATGGCTGGGGAGCAGCAGTAGTACTTTTAGGAGCGCTTTTTAAGCTGGAGCATTGGTCAGGCGGTTCGACAATGCTAATTATTGGTATGTCTGCGGAGGTGCTGATTTTTTTCTTGTCTGCATTTGAACCGAGTCATGAACCTCCTGACTGGACAAAGGTTTATCCCCAGTTGCGTGAAGATAAAGGTATTTCTGAGCTTGCTGACGAAGAAGACGAGTTTTTTGGAGGTGTTGATCTTGGTGGTTCTGCGGTTAATAGTCTTGATAAAATGCTTGGGGAGGCAGATATTTCTCCCGAGCTTCTTTCCAGATTGCAGGAAGGGCTTCAGAATCTTAGTAATACAGCTGGTAATCTCAATGATATTACTTCTGCATCGCTTGCAACGAAGGGATATATACAAAATATTGGTTCTGCTGCTGATTCTATAGAGTCATTTACAGAAGCGTATACCAAAGGTCTTGATACAGCGAGTAATAATCTTGCGACTTTAAATAAATCTTACCAGGTACAGTTGGGAAGTGCCAGTGAGCAGGCAGAAATATCTTCACGAGTAAGCGCTGAATATTCTAAGATGAGCAAATTGTTATCTGCTTCTATAGATGAGTCTGAGCGTTATAAGCAACAGGTGGGGATGCTTAATAAGAAACTGGAGGCTCTGAACAACGTATATGGGAATATGCTTGGAGCAATGAATGTTAAGATGTAAAGTAGTGTTAGTGCGAAGGATTGGAATATTAGAGTTACAAAGGATTTAATTTTGAAGTAGATGGGGTCAAAGAATTGTCCAGAAACGCCTAGGCAACGTATGATAAGTCTAATGTATCTGGTATTAATTGCTATGCTGGCGCTGAATGTTGACAAGTCTGTACTTGATGCTTTTGATATTGTAGATAGCGGAATACAGAAGACTGTAGAGAACTTTAGGCTTAAGAACGAGCGTGTTTATGTTGATTTTGCCAATGCAGCGGAGTTAAATCCGACAAAAGCTGGGGAGCTAAACAGAGATGTGCTTGAAGTGAAGGTCAAGTCTGATGCCTTGGTAGATTATATTGATAGCTTGAAGGTTATGCTTGTAAAAAGAGCTGATGGGGATTACGGGGATGTTGCAAATGTAATTGCCAAAGATGACACGTATGCCTCAGCAGAGCTTATGCTTACAAAAAAGCATGGGACAGAGCTTAAAAATGCAATCATTAGTTATCGTGATCATGTGGTTTCACTTGTAGATAAAAAGGATTCGACAGCTATTAGCCGGCTCAATAAAACTTTGGACACATCGGATCCTCCACCAAAGGAAGGTAGTAGGCCCAGCTGGGAGATATCTAAGTTTCAGGGGTATCCATTGATAAGCGTTCTTGCGTTGATGTCGAATATGCAAAGCGATGTGCGCTATGCTGAGTCTGAAATAGTAAGCTACCTATACAGCAAAATTGATGCGGGTTCTTTTAAGTTTAATAAACTGGAAGCACAGGTGATTCCTAAGTCTAATTATATTCTTGAAGGGGGAGAGTTTGCAGCCAGAATATTTTTATCTGCTGTTGACACAACTAATACACCAGATATAACAGTGAACAATAGGGCTGTCCCAATAATTGGGGAAGGTGTTGGGATGTATAGGACAAAGGCAACAAAGGAGGGCTTTTATAAATGGGGTGGGGTAATTAACTTTACATCTCCAGAAGGGAATGTTGTAAGGTACCCGTTTAATGGGGAGTACCAAGTTGCGAAGCCGACTGTGACTATTTCTCCTACCAAAATGAATATATTGTATACCGGGCTTGCAAATCCCATTTCTATTTCTGCGCCAGGTGTTTCTCCGGATAAGATTGTTCCCACAATTACAAATGGAAGAATTGAAAGGCGGGGAAGAGATTATATTGCGTTTCCCAAGCAAGCGGGACAAAAGTCTGTTATAACAGTAAGCGCAGATATTGATGGATCAAAAAAGACTATGGGATCCATGGAGTTTCGTGTTAAGCGTGTCCCTGATCCTGTTGCGACTATTGCCGGTAAAAATGAAGGCATGATTGGCAAAAATGAGTTAATGACGGAGCAAGGTGTATTTGCAGAGATTCCTAATTTTGATTTTGAAATGAGGTTTACTGTAACCTCATTTACAGTATCTACTACCAGGGGAGGCTATGTGATTGATGCAGTATCAAATAGTAATAGGTTTACTGAGGATCAGCGAGATTTAATAAAAGGATTAAATTCTGGCAACAGATTATATATAGATAATATTCAAGCCAAGGGAGAGGATAGGACAATACGTAATTTATCAGCAATAAGTTTTAAAATAAGATAGATATGATGCACATATTCAAGTTTTTTGTAGTGGTGTTACTATTTACAACTCTGAGTGCAAAGGCACAGAATACCGATACATTGAGGGCTGAAGTACAGGATGGTGTGTATAATAAACACATAATTGATACTCGCAAACCTGTTAAACTACCTACAGTGCGCGAAGCAGATGTAGTATGGTCAAAAACGGTATGGAGGATTATTAATCTTCGTGAGAAGCTGAATCAATCCCTGTATTATCCCACGCAGGATATGGAAAGATTGAGTATAACCAACGTGCTGCTGAAAGGAATTGAGGATGGGGAAATAACTGCTTATGATGCCACAAGGGGAGATGAGTTTAGTAATCCTATAACTTACGAGAGTGTTAAGGCTGCTTTTGGAGCGATGCCAAAAACGGTTCAAAGAAGAAACTTTGAAACCGGAGTTATGGAGGAGGTTATTGTTACTCAGGATATTCCTGTTCAAGAGGTAAAAGAGTTGATGATTAAAGAGGTGTGGTTTTTTGATCTGAAGACTTCCTCTATGCAGGTTCGAATATTAGGGTTGTGCCCAATACAGGAATTTTATCGTGAATCCGATGTAGAAAGGGAGGAGCCACAGCGCAGAATGGTTTTCTGGGTCTATTACCCGAATGTTAGATCGCTTCTTGCACGTTATGAGGCTCTTAATCCGTATAATAATGCCAGGAATATTAGCTTTGATGACTTGTTTGTAACAAGAAAATTTGACAGTTATATTGTGAGGGAGTCGAATGCTCATAACAACAGGAGTATTGATCAGTATGCTTCAGGAGAGGCTGCCTTGGATGAGTCAGAAAGGATAAAAAATACTATTTTTAACTACGAGCAGGATCTCTGGGAGTATTAGAGGGGGGAGGTCCTTTGTGTTTTTATGTCTTTTGTCTTGATAGAGAAGAGACAGGAGAGTAGTTTATATCCTATTGCACAGGTTTTTGTTTTTTAGTCCTTATTTTTTGATAGTTTTCTGCTTTTGTCCTACAAAGTAGCCAAGAGATCAAAGGTGTTTTTATTACGCCAAAAGAGATAGAGAGCCGTATGGGGATGAAAAGGAGAGTTCTGTCAGCGAGCTAGTGTTAAACAGCGGGGCTTTTGTGAGGTTTATCTTTTTAATTGGAGCCATTGTCAGTATCTTTATTTACGCCAGTAAGCTACGGTTTTGATCGAGCTTTTTATTTACTCTTATCCAATTTTTTGTAAAGGCTTCAAGTTATACTTTCCCATTTTTCCTTAAATCCAGGTAGATGAAGGTTAGCTATGAATAGTGTTAAAGTTATTATATAGTTTGTAAGGTGCCAAGTATAGAATAGTTTCCTATCTAGGATACCTTTTGGTTGGCAAAGTAGCGCTATGACATGATAAGAAGTGAGCTAATAATATACAGATTATTATAGGTTTTTACCCATTTCAAGTGGTGTTTATTGCAGAGAAGTCGATTGAAGGTGGGGTATTATGTTTTATTTTGGGAATGTCAATTAATGGCACACCATCGAAATTTTTGTCCAGGTAGTCCCTGAATATTGTTCTGGAGTCGCGGGTGATTGCGAGGTCTGTTTGCGGGTAGTTGTTATATATAAGTGCTGCGAGCGGTATGTTACGATGTTTTAGTACTTCCAGGCTTGTAAGTGTCTGGTTGATACTTCCCAGCTGTGGTGTTGTAACCAGTATAACCGGATATTTTTTTTCTTCCAATAGGTCTATAATGAATGTTTCTCGTGTTATTGGCACGTGCAGTCCTCCTGCTCCTTCAATAAGGAGTGTGTCGTATTTTTTTGCCAGTTGTTTTGTTGCCTGCTCTATTTTGTCGATGTCAATTTTTTTTCCTTCTGTTTCGGCTGCCAGGTGTGGTGATGCAGCTTTTTTAAATACGAATGGGCACGTTGTTCTGTCGCGGTCTTCTTCGGTAAGCGGCATTCCCGATATTGTGCGGTGGGTTATGATGTCTTCGGCAATGCCTGTGCACCCTGTTTGAACGAGCTTTTGCGTGATGATATTTTTGCCCTGTTTTTTCAGATATGCTGCCAGTAGTCCTGTTGCGATAGTTTTTCCGCTGTTTGTGTCTATACCTGAAATAAAGAGTATACAGGATGGTGAGTTGTTCATGGGTGGTGTGGTTACAGGTTAATATTATACTGTCTTTTTTTTGCTATAATTATTCGAGGGTGGTATGTTAATGGGTATTTCCCGTTTGGCAGGACGGGGTAGTTGTTTATGAAGGTGTTTAGTTCTTTTTTTGTCCAAGCACTGCTGTTTGTTCCATTTACTCCTGTTGCTTTCAGGTGCTTAAGCAGCGCTATAGGGGATTGAAATTGAAGTGTATGTGTGTGCTCGGATTTGTATAGTATGTCAAAGTGTTTGGAGAGCATAAGTAGGGTGTTGTGCAGTGTGGGGTAGTGTAGCCCTTTTCCGGTTGTTTTGCGTATTTCCATGTAGTTATCAGGTCCATATGCACTAAATGCCAAGTATCCTTTGTGGGCGAGTGAGTCTGATAGTTTTTTGTAGAATGCGCCTGGGTTTTTTATCCATTGAAATACAGATGATGATGCGATAAGGTTGTATTCTTTTTGTAGTGGATGGTTTTCTGCATCGCCGGCTGTAAAGTGTGGCAGTTGTTGCGCGTTGATGGTTTGCAACACTATTTCTTGCATTTCTTGTACAAGGTCATTTAGGTGAAGTTGTGCTGATGGGAATGTTTTTGCTAGGTGTTTAGTGAGAAGCCCTGTTCCGCAACCTATTTCCAGGATTTTTTTTGGTGCGATGCCGGGGGTTTCTTTTATTTTTTTGATAAGGGTTTTTGCAGTTTCTTTTTGCACTATTGCTTGCGAGTTGTAGGTTGATATGCTGCGTCTGAAGCGTCGTGCTATGTTGTTTGTGCTGTGCCTGTTCATGTATTTGTGGTTGTTACCGGTAGTGGGTATTTTCATTTTTTTTATGCGTATGTCTATGTTGCAGCTATCTGGCTCCAGTTGTTGAATGTATGGAATGGATAGTGGGGTATAGGAAGTTCTTTTATGTTGTTGTTCCATGCGTTTTTCATGTTTTTTAGAGGAAATATGAGGTCATAGCTTCCTGCAATGATTGTGTTCCATCGGGCGTTGGGTTGTTGTTCGCTGTTTATCATTGTTTTTAGTAAGTGTAGCTCTTTTTTCTGGTCGGCGATTGTACGTTTGCCATGTATAGGGTCTGGTTGTTGCAGGGTTTTATGACTTTTGAGTATTCTTGTATTGAATTTGTTCCGGTTGTGTTCATTCCATTCTCGGAGTGTGTTTTCAAATGTTTTGCATGGTATTCCCCTGTTGTCATCAATTGGGTGTTCTGTTCCATTGATGGCTACTGCCCTGTTTATTTTTACAGATGTTTGCGCCATCCATTTGGAGGCGGCCCATACTCCCAGAGACCATGCAATTATGTATGTTTTGTTGTACGCGGTGATATCTGGAATTTTCCTTTTGTGGTGATACCGGTGAAACATCAGGATATCGAAGTTTTCGGAAGGGAGGTGGGCAACGGTATTTTCGTCCATTCCCCATCCGTTGAAGAAGAGTATTAGGAGGCTGTTGCCATTTTTGTTAATCCATTTGGTGCTCATGGTTTTTTCTTTATGTTTTTATCAAATTTTTGCTAGGTTTTGGTCAGGGTTTTTTGCGTTAATAGTTTTCAGGGTATTTGTGAGATAGACTATTTGTTTACTGGAATGTGATGCGTTTAGTGAGAACCGTATACGCGCAGTTCCTTTTGGGACAGCGGGGTGTCGTATTGGTAGTGCGATGATATTTTCTTTTTCAAGGAGGCCGGATATTTTTAGTGCTGTGTTGTTTTCTCCGACTATGAGTGGTATTATGTGTGATTGCATTTTTTTCCCCAGTGTTTCAGCCAATTGCTTAGAGATGCTTTTCAGGTGTTGCCGCTCGTTGTGGAGGTGTGGTAGTTTTTTTACCAGATGGTATGTCCATGCGGTGTTGATGGGGGGGATGGCTGTGGTGAATATAAGAGGCCTGGATTTGTTGATAAGATACTTTTTGATTACCTGCTTGCATGTTACGAATGCGCCAACTGATGCGAGTGCTTTACCGAAGGTTCCAACGATGAAGTCGATGTCAGGGATAAGCCCTTCCTGTTCTGCACGTCCCAGCCCTGTTGCTCCATATACACCGTAAGCGTGAGCTTCGTCTATGTATAGCATTGTTTTGAATTTGTTTTTGATTTCTACCAGCTTGTGAAGATCAGCCATGTCTCCATCCATGCTGAAGAGTGTCTCGGTAACGATGAATGTATTTTGGTATTGTTTTCTGTTTTTTTCGAGTATTTGTTCTAAGTGTTGGTAGTCCAGGTGCCTGTATCTCATGAAATCGGCAGAGGATAGCTTTATGCCATCGATAAGACTTGCATGAACCAGCTTATCTGCTATAACAAGGTCTTTTGGTCCTGCCAGGGTTGGGAGTACACCGATGTTTGCGTGGTATCCGCTATTGAAAACCAGCGCTGCTTCTTGTTTGAATTGTTGTTGTATAAGGTTTTCCAAGTTATTGTAGTATTGGTGATTACCTGTGAGGAGGCGTGAGGATACGGCGCTGAACCCTGGCAATTGTTTTTCTGTTTCAATGAATTCCTGTTTTATATCTTCGCGTTTTGCCAGTCCCAGGTAGTCGTTGGATGAAAGGTTTATCATGTGTGTGCACCTTGTTTCCAAGTGCCTGTAGTTATCGGCTTTTTTGAGCCTGTTTAGTTCTTCCTGATATTTTTCAACCTGCTTGTGCATAACGGGGGTAGTTTTTTATGGTTCTGAGTATTCCGTCGGTTAGTTTGTTTAGTTCTTCCGGTGTGATAATGTAAGGCGGCATGGTGTAAACCAGTTTGCCAAATGGGCGGATCCATATCCCTTCTTGTACGAGCATTTTTTGTATTATGGGTAGGTTTATATTTTTTTTCATTTCTATAACTCCAATGGCTCCTAGTACACGGACATCCGCTACGTTTTCGAATTGTTTTGCGGGTTTGAGTTTTTCCAGTAGTTGTGTTTCGATGTTACTCACTTTGTTGTTGTCATATTCAAGGAGTGTTTGAATACTTTTAGTTGCGATGGCACAGGCAAGCGGGTTCCCCATAAATGTGGGGCCATGCATAAATACTCCGGGCTCTCCGCTTCCGATAGTTTCGGCTATGTCGTTTGTTGCCATAGTGGCGGCAAGGCTTATGTATCCTCCTGTAATTGCTTTCCCCAGGCAGATGATGTCTGGGGATATGCCTGCGTGTTCGCATGCGAATAGCTTGCCGGTGCGCCCGAACCCGGTAGCTATTTCATCGAAGATAAGGAGTAGCCCCGTTTCGTTGCATACTCTTCTGAGTTCTTTAAGGTATTGCGGATGGTAGAAGCGCATGCCCCCTGCTCCCTGTACAACTGGTTCAATTATAACGGCTGCTGTTTGCGGGTGTTTTTGCCGGATAAGTTTTTCTATTGCTGCAAAGTCTTTTTCGTCCCATTTGTCGTGAAAGCGGCACCTCGGTGCTGGGGCAAAGTGTTGTGCTGGCAGGTTTTTCCCAAATATGGAGTGCATTCCTGTGATGGGGTCGCATACCGACATAGCGTGCCATGTGTCGCCATGGTATCCAGATCGTACGGTTATAAGTTTGTTTTTATCGTGTTTTCCCCTGCTATGCCAGTATTGGATAGCTATTTTCATAGCTACTTCCACAGCGACGGATCCAGAGTCGCAGAGGAATATTTTTTGTAGCGGAGCGGGGGTTATGTCTACAAGTAGTTTTGCCAGTTTTGCTGCCGGTTCATGTGTCAGCCCGCCGAACATTATGTGAGACATTTTGTCGAGTTGTTTTTTTACCGCATTGTTCAATCCGGGGTGGTTGTATCCGTGTATGGCAGCCCACCATGACGACATCCCGTCTACCAGACGTGTGCCATCCATAAGCTCAATTATTGATCCTTCAGCTCGTTTTACCGCATAGCACGGCAGGGGGCTGGTTGTGGATGAGTAGGGGTGCCATAGGTGCTCCCTATCTGTTTTTATCAGTTCCTGTTCAGTCATTTTTCAGTTTTTCAAACTGGTACCCTGCTTTGGTAAAGTTTGTTATGTCTTCAGAGGTTGAGGATCCTGTTGTGGTGAGCAGGTCTCCTGTGATTGAAGCGTTTATTCCTGTTTGTAGTGCCTTTTCTTCGATATGTTTAATTTTTATACGCCCTCCTGCAAGGCGTAGGTATGCATCTGGGTTTATAAATCGGAATAGTGCTATTGTTGTCAGTATTTCTTCATCGGAGAGAGGTGCACTCCCCTCCATTGGTGTCCCTTCTATGGGGTTGAGTATGTTTATAGGTATAGATTTGATTTTCAGGCTACGCAGGGTAAGTGCGAGCTCAATGCGTTGTTGTTCACTTTCTCCCATTCCTATTATTCCTCCGGAACATATTTTCAGCCCTGCTTCTTGTGCCCACCGTATGGATGCGATTTTCTCATCTATGGTATGCGTGGTACAGAGTTTATGGAAGAATGACGGTGCTGTTTCCAGGTTACAGTGGTAGTGTGATATTCCCGCTTTTTTAAGCTCTTTTAGCTGTTCCAGGTTGAGCAGTCCCATTGAGGCACAGGTATCTATGTTGCAGTTTTCACGTATTTCTTTAAGGATAGATGCCATGTGTTTGACCTGTTTGTCGTCCAACTGGCGGCCACTTGTTACGAGTGAGTGTCGCTTCACCCCCTTTTTGCTGTTTAGTCGTGCTTGGTTGATAGCCACCTTTTTTTCTATGGTGTCGTAAATCTCTATTTTGCTGTTGTGGTGCGCCGATTGTGAACACCATTTACAGTCTTCGGAGCATTTCCCCGACTTGGCATTTGTGATGGAGCAGAGGTCGAAGTAGTCGCCACAGAAGTGTTTCCTTATTTCGTTAGCACAGTTGTAGAGAGTTTCTTTATCAGCACTTCCTGACAAGGCAAGAGCCTCCGCTTCTGTAACTACATGCCCTTTGAGCACTTGGTTTTTTATTGTTTCTATTTTTTTTGTGTCCATAGAAGTTAATGTTTATTTGTGTAAAAAAACAGAGGCTTCTTTTTCACGGATATTGATCCTGTAGAGAAAGAAGCCTTATTGTATAGTGTGTTGAGTTTAAATGACAGCCTGTTTTTAGCGGATGCTGTGTTCCTGGTTTGAGTTATAAGGAGATAAGGTACGGCGTAAAGGTTTTCTGCAAAGCTGCCTTCTTCTTTGTCTGTGTCGGGGGGTACCATATCCGAAAAAGTTTCAGCTATAATGTTTGTTTCTTGTTTTATTAGCGAGGGTAGCAGTAGTTCGATTTTGAGTACCCCTATGCGTATCTGTTTCCCCAGCCCTGCAAATACAGCGTACCCTTTTCTGCTCCACCGGGAGAAGGTTATGCAGGTATGGTCGGGTATGTATGTTTTGTTGCAGGCCATAGGCCTACAAATTTATCAATAAAGTGAGATTTTTGCAAAGTTCACCTTTTTATTAATATAGTATTTTCGTCAAAGTCCTTATTTCAGTTAGTAAGATGCGGCTTTTCTCGAGTCGTTATTCGCTCTGAGTCAGGCTTCCCCATTTTGGAAAGGTCTTGAGGTGAGCAGTGTGGTGATGAGATAGAGTTGTGGGGAAACGGTCGTTTTACGAGCTTGTATTGATGGTTAATTTGTGTTGATGGTTAAACATAGTAGAGGGTGGTATAAATGTATTTTTCAGTTATATTTGTAAGTAAGAATCATTTCAATTTGTGCTAATGGAGTTAAAGGTTGGAGATAAAGCGCCTTATTTTGAGGGTGTAAATCAAAATGGAGATGTTGTTTCCCTGAGTGATTTTAAGGGGAAAAAGCTTATTCTTTATTTTTATCCTAAGGATAATACTCCAGGTTGTACGGCGGAGGCATGTGACCTTAATGATAATTATGATTATTGGCTATCCGAAGGTTTTGAAGTGCTGGGTGTGAGTCCCGATAGTGAAGCTTCACATCAGGGTTTTATAGATAAGTATGGCCTCAGGTTTAGCCTTATTGCGGATGTTGACAGGAAGGTATTGCGGGATTTTGGGGCGTGGGGGGAGAAGAAGCTTTATGGCAAGAGTTATGTCGGAGTTTTGAGGAAGACTTATGTGATTGATGAGACCGGAGTTATAGAGAGAGTATTCAATAGAGTTAAGACCAAGGAGCATACGGATCAGATTGCAAAGGCGTATAAGTTTGACCGGTGATTTAATTTTTTATAATGTAAAGAGGATATGTCAAAAGAGGAACAACAAAAGGTTAATAAGGAAAAGCTGAAGGCCCTTCAGCTAACGATGGACAAGATTGAGAAGAGCTATGGTAAGGGTTCTATTATGAGGATGGGTGATGGTGCTACTGTTGATGTACCGTCTATTCCGTCGGGTTCCATTTCTCTGAATATGGCTTTGGGTGTGGGAGGATATCCCAAAGGACGTATTGTTGAGATTTACGGGCCGGAGTCTTCAGGTAAGACCACGCTTGCTATTCATGCGATAGCTGAGGCTCAGAGGCAGGGGGGTATTGCTGCGATTGTTGATGCGGAGCATGCTTTTGAACCGTTTTATGCCAGGAAGCTTGGCGTGAATACGGATGAGCTGCTTATTTCCCAGCCTGATAATGGTGAGCAGGCTTTGGAGATTGTTGATAATTTGATACGTTCGGGAGCGGTTGATATTATAGTTATTGATTCTGTTGCTGCGTTGACTCCCAAGGCTGAGATAGAGGGGGATATGGGAGATGCACGTGTGGGGCTTCAGGCTCGGCTTATGTCACAGGCGTTGAGGAAGTTGACGGCAAATATTAGCAAGACCAAGACGTGTTGTATGTTTATCAATCAGTTGCGTGAGAAGATTGGCGTAATGTTTGGGAACCCAGAGACAACAACTGGTGGCAATGCGCTTAAGTTCTATTCATCGCTACGCCTTGATATACGCAGGGCTGGACAGTTAAAGGAAGGAGATGAGGTTCACGGCAGCCATACGCGTGTAAAGGTGGTTAAAAATAAGCTTGCGCCACCGTTTAGGAAGGCCGAGTTTGATATTATGTATGGAGAGGGTATTTCTAAGGTGGGGGAGATAGTGGATTTGGGGGTGGATCTTGGAATAATGAAGAAGAGCGGTTCGTGGTTTAGCTATGGAGATACTAAGCTGGGGCAGGGGCGTGAGAGTGTTAAGGCTCTTTTGAAAGATAATATTGAGCTTTCTGATGAGCTTGAGGATAAGATCATGGAGTCTTTTATGGCTGCTGTGCCCGAGGGGTAGCCATATTGTTTGGGGTATAAGTGGTGTTACTGAGTTGGGGGTTACCTGGTTCAGTTTTTTTGATCTTTGCACAAGGTGGGGTTTCAGTCAATTATATTTTGATATAAGCGTGGTATATAGATGAAAGTTTTAAAGTTTGGCGGAACGTCAGTTGGTTCATGTGACAATATAAGGCGACTTGGCGATATTGTGCATGGCCAGTCATCGGATGTTATAGTTGTTGTGTCTGCTTTAGGGGGTGTTACGGATATGTTGTGTCGTATTGCCGATGCAGCTGCATCTAATAGTGCTGAGGAGGTGAAGTTTTCGCTGATACGTTCTCGCCATATTGATGTTATAGGTGGTTTGTTTGACAGCAGAGATAGCGCTGAGGTCAGGCAGTTGCTGGAGCCTCTGTTTATCGAGTTGGAAAAGATAGTTCAGGGTATTTTGCTTATAGGTGAGTTGACCCCAAAGACGCTGGATAAGGTTATGGGGTTTGGGGAGCGGATGTCTTCTGTTATAGTAAGCAGGTTTCTTGGCGTGCCGTTGCTGGATGGCGCGGCTATGATACGCACGGATTATAGTTATGGAAAAGCCAATGTTGATTTGCCGGTTACGTATGAGCTTATTCGTGACTGTTGTTCGGGGTTGAAAGGGGTTATGGGTGTAGTGCCGGGTTTTGTGTCGACATGCGCCGATGGTTCTATGTCTACTTTAGGACGTGGTGGTTCGGATTATACAGCGGCACTATTTGCAGCAGCGTTAAATGCAGAGAGGCTGGAGATATGGACTGATGTTGATGGTTTTATGACTGCTGATCCCAAAGTGATAAGCAAGGCTTATCCAATACCTTTTCTCACATATTCGGAGGCTATGGAGTTGTCTCATTTTGGAGCAAAGGTGATCTATCCACCAACAGTTCTGCCTGTTTATCAGAGTGATATTCCGATACATATTAAGAATACTCTTAATCCAGATTCTAAAGGAACATTGATTAACAGTTTATCTCCAGAGGGGAAAGACAGGCTTATTAAGGGTATTTCGTCTATTTCCGGTATTTCACTTGTTACTGTTCAGGGACTGGGAATGATCGGGGTTGTTGGTATAGCAATGCGGCTGTTTGGTGCGCTCGCGAAGGAGAGTATAAACGTTATCCTTATATCCCAGGCGTCATCGGAGAATTCGATCAGTTTTGCTATTGATTCCAGTTATACGGGTGCGGCGGAGGATGCTATAGGCACGGAGTTTGAGAGAGAGATAAGGTCTGGGCATATCAACCGCATTACGATAGAGGATGACTTGTCTATTGTGGCTATTGTAGGAGAGGGGATGAAGCATTATGTTGGTATTTCCGGGAAGTTGTTTCAAACGATAGGCAAGAACGGGATAAATGTAGTGGCGATAGCACAGGGGGCCTCTGAGCAGAATATTTCATGGGTTGTAAAGTTGAGTGACCTGCGCAAAACATTAAACGTTGTTCATGAGTCATTTTTTCTCTCTCCGTTTATAGAGCTGAATATATTCCTTGTTGGTATTGGTATTGTCGGGCGCGATTTATTAAAGCAGATAGAGCATCAGCAGTTAAAGTTGAAGAGGAAGCATCGATTGAAGTTACGATTGGTTGGAGCTGCCAATTCCCGCAAGATGGTTTTTGACAGGCGTGGGCTTGATATAGGCAGGTTGAGTGAGACACTGGATAATTCGGAGTTTGAGTCTGATATGAGTGTGTTCAGGGAGAAGGTGTTGGAGTTGAATATGTTTAATTCTGTGTTTGTTGATTGCACGGCAAATGATGATGTTGCGTTACAGTATCCGGCAGTTATGGATGGCTATGTCTCTGTTGTTGCGGCTAATAAGGTTGCTGCTTCTTCCGGGTATGAGAGGTATAGGCAGTTGAAGGAACTGGCAGGTAGGCGTGGGGTAAAGTTCTTTTTTGAAACGAATGTAGGGGCTGGTTTGCCATTGATTTCCACAATTAATGATTTGCGCCGTTCCGGCGATCATATAATCAAAATTGAGGCGGTGCTGTCTGGTACCCTCAATTTTATTTTCAACACTCTGAGTTCTGATGTGTCGTTTAGCCATGCTGTGAAGATGGCTAAGGAGAATGGGTTTTCGGAGCCTGATCCACGTATTGATCTTAGCGGCATAGATGTTGTGAGGAAGTTGGTAATTCTTGCTCGTGAGTCGGGATATAAAATGGAAAAGAAGGATGTAGTTGTTGAGCCCATTGTTTCTCAAAGGTATTTTGATTTGTCTATTGACGAGTTTTGGGAAGCAATTCCGGAGGTTGACAAGGGTTTTGAGGAGCAGCGTGTTCAGTTGGAGAAGGAGAGTAAGAAGTGGCGGTTTATATGTCAGTTTGAAAGTGGTAAAGCCAGTGTTGCACTGCGTCCAGTCTCTCCAACTCATCCGTTTTATGATCTGGAGGGTAGCAATAATATTGTTCTTCTTACTAGCGAGCGGTATAATGAGCATCCTATGCAGATAAAGGGGTATGGGGCAGGTGCTGGAGTTACTGCGGCAGGTGTTTTTGCTGATATTATCAGGGTTGCAAATATTTGATGGGTTTATTCCTGTCAGGAATGTTAAGTTGTTTGCAGATGAAGTATGTAGTTATTTTGGGAGATGGGATGTCAGATCACTCTGAACCGGAGAAGGGGTGGAAGACCCCTCTCATGGCAGCCAACATACCAAGTATTGACAGTCTGGCGGCAGATGGCCGGTGTGGTTTGTTAAGGACTGTGCCTGATTCGTTGCCTCCGGGGAGTGAGGTGGCAAATATGTCAATTCTTGGGTACGATGTTGAGTCTGTTTTTGAGGGGAGAGGTGTTTTGGAGGCTGCAAGCATGGGGGTTAGTATAGAATCCGGGGATGTGGTGCTGAGGTGCAATTTAATATGTGTTGAAGGGGGTAATATAAAGAATCATTCTGCCGGACATATAACAAGTAAGGAGGCGGAGGAGTTGATTTCGTACCTTAACGAAAGTCTTGGGAGTGATAGGGTGAAGTTTTACCCGGGTGTGTCGTACAGGCACTTGCTGGTGATAAAGGCTGGTAGTAAGAGTATTTTGTGTACTCCGCCGCATGATGTGCCCGGAGCGCCATACAGGGATGTGTTGCCATCGGCTATTTGTAGTGAAGGTCGGAGCACAGCCGGACTGCTTAGAGAGTTGATTGAGAAGTCGTATGGTTTGTTGGAAGTTCATCCTGTTAATGTTGCGAGGGGTAATGAGTTGAAGGATAAGGCAAACCTGATATGGCCGTGGTCGCCGGGGATTAAACCGAAGATGAGGCCTTTTGGCGATATGTTTGGGTTGGGGAAGGGAGCTGTTATTTCTGCTGTTGATTTAATACAAGGAATGGGTATATGTGCATCTCTGAATGTTATAAAGGTTGATGGTGCAACTGGATTGTACGATACCAATTATGAAGGCAAAGCTATGGCAGCAGTTGATGCTTTGAGAAGCTATGATTTTGTTTACCTCCATGTTGAAGCGAGTGATGAGGCGGGGCACGAAGGGGATTTTGAGCTTAAAGTCAAAACAATAGAGTACCTGGATAGTCGGATAGTAAAGTATGTAATGGAGGAGACGGCTAAGTTTGAAGAGCCTGTTGCCATTGCAGTGTTACCAGATCATTCTACGCCGTGGAAGTTAAAGACGCATACTCGCGATGCTGTTCCATTTGTTATTTATCGTCCCGGAGAGCCTTCTGATGGGGTGGAGGAGTATAATGAAAAAGCTGTTGAAAAGGGGGGATACGGTGTTTTGGAAGGCAACATGTTTATGAAGGCGTTGTTGGGTATTGACAAGTATTCAGCAGCGTTAGATATTTGAATTGCATGATGTATTATAGCACCAGTCATTCAACGCCTGAGGTTGATCTTATGACTGCCGTAAAGCAAGGGCTTGCACCTGATAAGGGTCTGTTTATGCCTAGGGTTATTGAGATAATGCCGGATGTGTTCTTTAGGCAGATAGGTACTTATTCTTTGCAGGAGATATCTTTTGAGGTGGCGAAGAGGTTTTTTGGCACAGATGTAAGTGAGAGTGATTTACAGGAGATAGTATACGATGCTTTAAGTTTTAATATTCCTTTGGTGCATGTTGAGGAGGGTATTTATTCTCTGGAGCTTTTTCATGGTCCTACTCTTGCATTTAAAGATGTAGGGGCGAGGTTTATGGCTCGGTTGCTGGGCTACTTTATGAAGGATTCTCGCGAGGTAATTAATGTACTGGTGGCTACTTCTGGGGATACTGGGAGTGCTGTGGCAAATGGTTTTTTAGATGTTCCTGGCGTGCAGGTATATGTTTTGTATCCCAAAGGGAGGGTGAGCGATATGCAGGAGAAGCAGTTTACAACTCTCGGTAGCAATATTACAGCGTTGGAAATTGATGGGACATTTGATGATTGCCAACGCTTGGTAAAGTCTGCTTTTACTGATAGTGAGCTAAGGGAAAGGCTTATACTAACCTCTGCAAATTCGATTAATATAGCGCGTTTTTTGCCGCAGGTATTTTATTATTTTGAAGCTTATGCACGCTGTTCTGCCAAAGGTAAAAGGCTGGTTATAGCTGTTCCAAGTGGTAATTTTGGGAATTTGGCAGCGGGACTTCTGGCAAAGAAGATGGGATTACCGGTTGGGTTGTTTATTGCCGCCAACAATCGTAATGACGTGGTGTGTAAGTATCTGCAAACAGGGGAGTATAATCCGGCACCGTCTGTAGCCACTATTGCCAATGCTATGGATGTAGGAGCCCCAAGCAATTTTGCCAGGATACTTGATTTGTATGGAGGGCAGCACAGATTGATAGCTGCTGATGTGGCGGGGTGCAGGTATGATGATGAGGGAATAAAGGGTACGATTAAAAGTGTGTATGAGCGTACAGGGTATATACTTGATCCGCATGGAGCGATCGGTTTTCAGGCGCTAAAAGATTATTTGACACCCGGAGACTTGGGTGTTTTTTTCGAGACTGCCCATCCTGCCAAGTTTATCCAGACTGTTGAGGGGGCGATTGGAAAAGGGAGGGTTGAGATACCTAAGAGGTTAAAAAGTTTTATGAGAGGGGAGAAGCATAGTGTTCAACTGTCGTCCAGGTTTAAGGAGTTTAAGGAGTTTTTGGCGAGCGTTTCCGTGCCGTAAGGATACGAAAAAGAGCACTATCTCATAAACTGTGTAAATAGAAAATGCCGAGGGTTGCAACCCTCGGCATTTTTTTGTTTAATTTTAAAACTTTAGACAGTAATGAAAAAAGAAGATTTATTAAATGATGATTTCCTTGAACAATTTAATTCAGGGGAAGAGCTCAATGGTTTTTTACAAGAGCTCCAAAAACGAGGCATTGAAAAGATGCTTGAAGGAGAACTCGATGGTCATTTAGGCTATGATAAGAATCAAAAATCGGATAATCAGAATGCCCGCAATGGCTATTCAGAGAAGAGAGTCCGAACCACTCTGGGAGAATCCAACATTCAGGTTCCCCGAGACCGTGATGCTTCGTTTAATCCGATGATTGTACCCAAAGGAGGGAACATGGTTGATGGCTTAGAGAATATCATTGTTTCGTTTTATGCTAAAGGAATGAGTAATAGCGATATTGAAGAGCAAATTCGGGAGCTATACGGTTTTGAAGTTTCCACATCCACCATATCAAGGATTACCGATTCAGTCACCAACGACATTGTAGCGTGGCAGAACCGACCTCTGGAAACTGTATACCTAATTGTTTGGATGGATGGCATTGTATTTAAAGTGCGGGAGAACTCTAAGGTCGTCAACAAAACCGTTTACATTGCCGTAGGACTTCGCAGAGATGGGAAAAAAGAGGTTCTTGGCTTATGGTTGGGCAAGAGTGAGTCCGCTGCCTTTTGGATGAACGTACTTACCGATATGAAACCCCGTGGAGTTAACGATATTCTGATTACGGCAACAGATAACTTGAATGGCTTTACAGATACTATCCGAACTGTTTTCCCTGAATCTAAAACACAAATATGTGTTGTTCATCAAATCCGTAACGCAAGCAGATACGTGGTTTGGAAAGATAAAAAGGCATTTACAAAAGATATGAAGCAAATCTATAACGCCCCTACAAAAGAGGCTGCAAAAGCAGCTTTAGAAGATTTTGCATCAGCTTGGGAGGATAAATACTCTTACGCAATTAAAAGCTGGCGAGACAACTGGGAAGACCTAACAGTATTCTTTGAGTTTCCGCTGGAAATCAGAAAGATAATTTATACAACCAACCTGATTGAGAATCTCAACGGAAAAATCAGAAAATACACAAAAAACAAACTTTCATTCCCGTCAGACCAGGCTGTAATGAAATCTGTATTTTTGGCAACCAGAGAAGCAACTAAAAAATGGTCAATGCCAATCAGAAACTGGGGCATTGTCTTGAATCAGTTCTTAGTTATATTTGAAAAAAGGGTCCAGCTATAAATAGCCAAACCCTCGGTATTTTTTTAGTTTACACACTTTGTGAAACAGTGTCCGAAAAAGGTGCTTTCCCCCGGTTTGAGACCTTTGTAAAGTTCATCTTTTTGTTATATTTCTGTCAGAGTCCTCTTCAGAATCTTTATTTGCATCATTAATCCGCAATTTTTCATTGAGCTTTTCCTCATTGGAGCCAAAAGTTTCGTTTTGCAAAGGTTTTGTTTTGCAAAGGTTTTGTTTTGCAAAGGTTTTGTTTTTTATTGAGGGGTGATATTGTTTACGGGTTCAGTTGGTTTTCCAAAGTGCTTGTCTGCAAAGTCCATGTACCTTTGCCAGTCGTAGTTTGTGACATCGTGTTTTCCTGTACGTATGTGATAGCCTATAGTGCCGTGGATGGGAGTGTCAGGGGGAGGCATGTCGGCAACCGGCAACCCTTCTGTTCCTAGCAGCTTATAAACGGATGAGGCGTTAAGGCATGATAGGAATTCACCTTTGGGGTCTGCCCACTTGTCTTGGGTTGCACTGGCAACATATACTGGGCGCGGTGCGATAAGGGATATAAGTTGGTGCTGGTCTACCGGCAGCTGGGACTCATTGTTGTTGTATTTTTTAAAGTTGCCACAGAACCAGTGGGGGAAGGAGTTGTTTATTCGTTCTATCGTTTCCCCAAATCTTCTTCGGGATATTGCTGCGCCACCGCATCCTGAGTTGTTGGAGATAACAGCTGAGAAGCGTGTATCGGTTGCTCCAGCCCAAAGAGCAGCTTTCCCGAGGCGGGAGTGCCCTATGATGATCACCTTGTCAATTTTGTTGTTGTTTTGCAAGTAGTCCATTACACGCGAAAGCCCCCATGCCCATGTTGCAATGTTACCGGCTGAGGTTTTATTTCTTTCAGCATCGGGGAATAGTTTGTGAACACCATTCTTAAATCCATCGTCGTAGTCAGGGTCAACGTCTCCATAATAGATTGTTACCAGTCCGTAGCCCCGTTTTATAATTTCCTCAGGGCTCCATCTGGAGTGATTCATACCCCTGGATTGCTCTGTAGTCCTATTGTTATCTACATGGAGGTTTTTGTTGTTTCTGACCCATGATTGTGTAAGCAGCACATCGTCTTCAAGTGTTATTGTGTGATTGCCATGAAAGTTGTATCCCATAAAGACAGGTACTGCTTCGTTAATTTTTGGTAGGTAGAGCAGAGCAAGTATTTCTATATTTCTTGCATTTCTACTGAGTGATAGTTTCACCTCCTTGCGAATTGCCCTGCCTTCTAAAGCATTATTTTTTACGGATACAGTTTCGCTCTTTATGGTAATCTTTTCCGATGGCATTTTCCCATATATTTTGCTTTCAAAGTGCGAAAGTATCTCATTTCTGTGCTGCTCCCACATCTCTGGGGTGACAATTTTTCCCCCATTCTCTTTTACCAGCGGGTCAGGCAGGGTATATTCGGGAGTTTTTTCTTCGTTATAGTTTATTTTGTTTTGTGAGAATAGTGCAAGGGAGAGAAACATCATGCCTGTAAGCAGGAGTATTTTTTTCATCTTGTGTAGTTGTAAGGCCTTTGCAAAGCTCATCTTTTTATTAATATTTTTGTTAAAGTCATCTCCAGTGTCCTTGGTTATGAGATAACTTTGTAGGCTAGTCGTAGAATGTCCATGATAATCCAAATGACCATAGAAGCGGTTGTCCTCCATGCATTGGTGATGTGATATATCCTTTGTCATTGCCTATTTGCCACATATTGGAGGATTTAACATAAAAGCGTGTTCGTTTAAGCTTGAAGTTTAAGAATGCGTCTATCCATGGATATTCACCTATTTTTTCTTCATCTTGCAGGTAAAACATACCCAGAGCTGGGGAGTATTTATCAGCATAGTACTTTGTTTCATATCTGAAGTCAAAGCCTACCTGTACATGCAGGACATTGCTTAGAATAAACCGGAAGTATGTGCTGTTACGGTATATAAAAGCCGGTAGTTTCATAAACCTATTGGTTGATGTCGTCTGATACATAATGCGATTATCTATATGTAGTGGCCCCGCAATGAAGCTTTTATCTATATATCCCTGAAAAATGGAAAATTCACTGCTTGCCTGTTCGGGAACAGCGTTTTCATTTAGGAATATATAGTTATTTATTATACTATAACTCGCGCTTGCTTTAAGGTTCCATTCCGGCTTTTCGAACAGAGTTTTTAGCGTTAGGTCATAGGTTTTACTAAAATCATTTTTCCAAGCGTAGTGATTTGAGTAATAGTTGTTAAAGAAGTAATCAGGGGTGCTGTTTTTTAAATGTCCACTGATTTTCACTAATGAAGTGTCCTTTTGAGTTTTCAGGTATTTTGCTATATCTCCCCATATTTCAAAGTCGGCTGCACGATACCCTTGCAAGTAGTATTTACCATTTATTACCCAGTCCCATGATTGTCCTTTGAAGCGATGTAATGAGCCTCCCACAAATGTGTTTGTTAATTTTTCTGACTGTGTAAATCCTAAAGGAGCAATTAGTGTTGGCGGTGGGCTGATTGGGGTCATTCTGGGGTAGCGCATTTTCAGTATATCATTACCGATAAATACACTTTTCCCGAAGCTGTATTTTCGGTCGGCAGATTCAAGTATTTTAAGGTACAGTTTGTTTGTTAGTCGCTGCATTCCTGTAATATCTTGTGTTGCAGGAATATCTTCTGTCCCCTCATTCTCGTATATATAGGGTGTGTGATCCTCTCCATAGAAGTATGTTGGGTACCCCTCTCCCGGAAAAATGAAGTTAGGGTTTGGGTCAATTTCGAAATACTGACGTGTGTTATCTTCAAAGTCAATGATGTGCATTATGGATGCTTGAGGGACGAACTCTTCGTATATTTCATCCTCTACTTGTACTTCTCTCCATTTTCCAAATTTAAACTGGTGGGATACAGTCAGGAAATAGCTTGTTGCTTCTGAGTTGGCATCATTTAGCCATATAGGCATATTTTTCGCTTCCAGGTCAGGATTTTCTAAGTCCTCAGGGTTCAGAAGCCCTCCGTTCTCTTGATTTCCAAATTTGTTATATCCGGCTGACATCCACAGTTCATATCTATTCCCTTCATAGCTTGAAAAGATGCCAGCATTACGGTTGTTTGCTTTCTGCCTCAGGTATTTACCATCTGAACTTATTGAGTTATAGTATAGTCCAAAGTTTGAGTATGGGCTTGGGTTTTGGGTGTGTATTGTTTTTAACCATGTTTCTTCTGTTGGCCTGTTGATAAACCACTGTCCATATCCAAGAAGAGTGTAAGGCGTTGTTGTGTTGTAGAATTCAATATCATGTGTCCATATACCATAGTCTTCCAGGCTTCTTAGAAATATGAGGCCATTTTTATCTTTTCTCGAAAAGTAATCCCCATATTGGTATGGTGAGCCAAGGTTACCTAATGTTTGAGCAGATATGCTATTTCTGTATACTGGGTTATAGATATGAAAATTCTGTAGCATTGTATCTAAAGCGACCTCTTTTACCTCAGATAAGTCATTAGTCAGCTTATATACATGAATTCTTGGGACTATTGAGTCTTTACTTCCTCCTTTTTTCCCGGATGGACTTCTCTTTATTGAATCCTGCATTAAGTCCTCTCTTCCCGGTGGCATCCTTCTTGTTGTGTCCTGTGGTAGGTCTTCTCCATCAAATGGTCTTTCTCTTATTGTGTCTTGTGGGAGACCTTCTCCATCAAGTGGTCTTTCTCTTATTGTGTCTTGTGGGAGACCTTCTCCATCAAATGGTCTTTCTCTTATTGTGTCTTGTGGGAGACCTTCTCCATCAAGTGGTCTTTCTCTTATTGTGTCTTGTGGGAGACCTTCTCCATCAAATGGTCTTTCTCTTATTGTGTCCTGCGGTAGGCCTTTTCCATCAAGTGGTCTTTCTCTTATTGTGTCCTGTGGTAGGTTTTCTTCTTCAGGTAGTTTATCTTTTATTGTGTCCTGTGGTAGGTCTTCTCCTTCAAGTGGTCTTTCTCTTATTGTGTCCTGTGGTAGGCTTTCTTCTTCAGGTAGTTTATCTTTTATTGTGCCCTGAACAGAGTCTTCTTTTCCGGAAGGGCTAATTGTTGTTGTGTCCTGTTTCATTTTTAATTCTACAGGAGTTATATTTATCCCCGGATCCGTTTCAGGTACTTGCCCTAATGATGCTTTAAAAAGCAGAAACGATATTAGAAGTAGTAATATGTGCCAACATAATTTCATTATTCGCAAATATAGGCATGAGACCTTTGCAAAGCTCATCTTTTTATTAATATTTTTTCAAAATCCTCTTTTAAAATTTTTATTTGGAAGCAGGCTGCAAATTTTCATTGACTCTTTTTAAGTAAGAGTCAAGGTTTTTCATTTTGCAAAGATATCAATTCAAAAGTAAGAGTATGTGTGGTAAAGAGAGAGAGAAAGAAAGAGGAGAGGGTGATAAATGGAGTACCCTTTCCTCTTTGTTTTTAAAGTTTTATAAATATTTTCTTTTTATACAGTATGTAAGCGGGAATAAAGTTTATTGTTATAAATATAAGTGAGTATGTAAGACTGACAAATTTTGGCGTTAATCCTGCGGATGTGAAAATTGCCATGAAGTGTCCGTCTAAGGTGTTACATCCTATTGATAGGTGATAAAATAGTAGCGCAAATACATCTGCGAGGACATAAACAGTGATTGCATTGGCACCAAAGATAATTCCTGGTTTAGTTCCTTTTTTTCTTTTTTGTATATCAACCAGGAAGTAAACTGCTCCCAAGAGTAGTGATGCCATACCCGATGTAACCAGTACGAATGAGCTTGTCCATATATTTTTATTTACAGGGAAGGTAAGCCCCCAGAGGTATCCTACTATTGTTACAAACAGTCCGCCTATCATTAAAAATATTGATTTTTCATGTTTCAATAGTTTGTTGTTTAGTAGCAGGCGCCCTGCAATCAAGCCTGTTATGCCTGTAACAAACGACGGGAATGTGCTAAGTATTCCTTCTGGGTCCCAGCTTCCCTGCCAAAGCTTTCCGGGCATGTATTTTTCATCTATCCATGCCGCCAGGTTTATCCCTCTTTCAAGCATTACCTTTCCCTCTCCTGGCGTAGGTATCAGTGTCATAGCTAACCAGTATGTTACTAGTATTCCTCCTCCTATCCAGGCTTGAATTTTCCAGTTGCTATTTAAAAAGAGCATTGCACAAAACAGGAATACAATTGATATTCTTGCTAAAGTTCCTGTGTATCTCAGTTCTGCAAAGTTGAAGTCGGGGAGAAGGTTTAGAAACAGTCCCACAAGGTATATTTTGAGTGTACGCCCTATAATTTTTTTATACATACCCGTCTTTGGAACACCTGCTTTCAGGCGCTTTGTATATGCAAAAGCGATAGATATACCCACTATAAATAGAAAGAAAGGGGCAATCAGGTCTGTAGGTGTGATTCCGTTCCATTCGGCATGAAGGAGGGGGGCATATACGTGATCCCAGCTTCCCGGATAGTTTACTGTGATCATTGCCGCTATTGTGAAGCCACGCATGGCATCTAGCGAGATCAGTCTGTCTGTTTGTTTTGTCATTTTAAGTTTAGTAGTTAAAAAAATGGAATATCCGCTAAGTTATAAAATTACAGGAGAAAGTAATGCAGCAGTGTTGTCACATTAGTTATACTATTTTTTATTGCCCTGCCAATGTTCTTTTTATAAGTCCATGATCTATGTTGGCAAAGTAACGGATTTTTGATTTATCCCCGATATGAGCTAAAATTTCATTCCGGGGAAGCTACAGTGTATAAGAAAGTTATAGTTGTAAAGCGTCTGCTCCAGTATTGTTTATAAATTTCGCATTTCTTAATTTTTAATTTTTTAGGTTTATAGGAATATATAGTTTATTTTTATAAGTTGAAAGCTCAAGCCAAGCACTAATTTTGTAAAAACATATCTTATGAAAAAAAAATTACTATATTTTTTGTTTATCCCTTTCATTGTAGTTTATTCTAAAAATTGCAAGAGCAAGTCATTTCCCAATGTAGAGATGATATCTGTCAAATGGGAGCTAGTAAGTAATTTTATTGATGCAAAAGATGGGTTTGAGGCCATGTTTTCGATCAGTAATAACAGCGGTTTTGTTTTGTCTGATTCAAATTGGGCATTGTTCTTTAATATGGCTCCCCGCCCGATTATTAGTTCCTCGGTGCTACAACCGGCAACAGTGCATCACATTAATGGCGATTGGTATAAGCTTGTCCCAGATAAAGGGTTTTCTCTTGAAGTAGGGAAAGGTATTGATATTCACTATAGAGGCACTGAAGGGGTAATAAAAGAGGCAGATTCTCCTATGGGGCTATATTTTGTACTGTATGGAGATGATGGTAAAGAGGAAAGAGTAGTAGAGGTGACAAATTACAGTGTTGCTCCTTTTGTGAGGCCTGAGCAGATGAGTCGTGGCAGTCGAGATGAGGAGCCTGTTCCGACATCTAAATTTTGTTATCACGATAATGAGGCTATGTTTTTGTTACCTGAGGATAAGATAAAGAGGGTGATCCCTTCTCCTGTTAAGATAACAAAAAAGAAAGGATCAATAACTATTAGTAATGGGTTACCTATTCATTATCAAAAAGGGCTGGAGAGCGAAGCGACCCTTTTGGCAAAGAGGTTAAGCAGCATAACCGGGCAAGAGTTCAGGGTTTCTGAAGCTTCTGCCGCTTCAAAAAATAAAGCAATTTTGCTGAAGTTGGGCAGCGTCAAGGCAAAAGGTATTGATAAAGAGGCGTATACGGTGAGTGTGTCTTCTAAAGGGGTAATAGTTACCGGCAATAGTGCTGCTGGGGTATTTTATGGTATTCAAACTTTTTTAGCTTTGGTTCCTTTTGATGCCTGGCAGAACAGAGAAGCTTCTTTCAGTATGGATGCAACAATGGTGACAGATGCCCCCCGATTTGAGTTTAGAGGGCTTCATGTTGATGTGTGCCGTAATTTCCAGACAAAGGAGACCATAAAGAGGATAATGGACATTATGTCTTTTTATAAGCTCAACCATTTCTTGTTTTATACTACAGAGGATGAGGGTTGGCGCATTGAGATACCTGGACTGCCTGAGTTAACATTGGTTGGCGGACAGCGTGAGCACACCTACGGGATGGATGCTCCCTTGCTTCATCCGGCGTATGGTTCAGGGCCTTTTGCCTATGAGGAGGGGAAAAATGGGAGTGGGTATTACACTCGTGAAGATTTTATTGAGATACTAAAGTATGCAACGGAGCGGCATATAAAGGTTGTCCCTGTATTAAATTTTCCCGGACATGCTAGAGCTGCTATAAAGTCCATGGAGGCGCGTTATGAAAGGCTTATGAAAGAGGGAAAAAAAGAGGCAGCTAATGAGTATAGGTTGATTGATCCTGATGATAAGTCACAGTATTTGTCTGCGCAGTCGTATAAGGACAATGTTGTTTGTGTGGCCAGAGAGTCTGTTTACCGGTTTTATGAGAAGGTTGTGGATGAAATGGCGAAGATGTATAAAGAGGCAGGCCTTGAGATGACAGATATGCATACGGGTGGGGATGAGGTTCCCGAAGGAGCATGGACAAAGTCTCCTATGATCGATAGGTTATTGGAGCGAGAGTCTGGAAAGGTAGATCCCAACAATTTGCAAACATATTTTTTTCGCAAACTGGTCAATAGGCTGCAGGATAGGGGATTAAGGGTGCATGGTTGGGAAGAGGTTGTATTGACAAAGAGGAAAGATGGGGGGCATGAGCTCAATACCGAGTTTGTGGAAGATGGTGTTGTGCCCTATGTTTGGAATAATCTGTTTGGGAATCAGGATCTTGGTTACAAGCTGGCAAATCGTGGCTATAAAGTTGTTTTGTGTAATGTGTCAAATTTCTATTTTGATTTAGCTTATAATAAAGATCCTAAGGAGCCAGGGCTGTACTGGGCAGGGTTTGTGAATACTCGTGATGCGTGGACATTTGCTCCGTACGAGTGTCTAAAGACAACTGATTACACATCTATGGGGCGGAAGATAGATAAGGCTAAAGAGTATGCAAATATGGAGCGGCTAAAGCCGGAAGCAAGGAAGAATATATATGGAGTGGAAGCGCAGTTGTGGAGTGAGACAATTAAAGGTGGAGATATGATTGAGTATTATATGCTTCCAAAGTTGCTTGGTTTTGCAGAGAGTGCTTGGGCTTCGGAGAGAGTGTGGGAAAAGATAGATGATGAGCAGAGTCGCATCATAGAGGTTAACAAGGGCTGGAACCTGTTTGCAAATTCTATAGCTCAAAGGGAGCTTCCAAGACTCAGCTGTATAAATGGCGGATACAACTATCGCCTTCCTCCTCCAGGAGCAATTGTAGAGGGGGGAGTATTAAAAGCAAATACTGAGTTTCCCGGTTTGTCCATACGATACACTGTTGATGGTTCAGAGCCAACAGTTGCATCGAAAGTGTATGATAAGCCTGTTAATGTACAGGGGGAGGTGAAGCTCAAAAGCTTTGATATTTCAGGTAAAGGCAGTCGTACCGTTACGGTAAAATGACAGGGTAGAGAGGTGGAGGGTATACTCAGACGTGAAAGGTAGTAGATTGTGATTCTTGCTCTATATAGTTTTAGATGAAGTGTAGGGTTGGACTTTTTTATAAATGTGAAAGGTTTTCTTCCACATGTACAGGAAAAATTTTTATTATTAATAAATTTGATAAAAAACCGAAAATAAGCCTATATTTGCATCGCTTTAGGTTAATCTAAAGATGTGAGGGGCGATTAGCTCAGCTGGTTCAGAGCACCTGCCTTACAAGCAGGGGGTCACTGGTTCGAATCCAGTATCGCCCACGTTGAAAATCAAAGGGTTATAAGTTTTTAGAATTGCAGCCCTTTTTTGATTTGCACAATACTTGCACAAAATAGCGTTTATTTCAAATATTTTTAGTTTGGAAATACCAAACCAGGAAGTAATAAACTTTCCGCCTAACATTTCAACTTACTATTTCATCATTAATTCAGTTTCAGAAATGTTTAACTTCAAAACTTATTGGACAAATTGATGCTTAAAGTTAAGAGATAGTTTTATAATTCAAATTCTCTTTTTTATGGTGATGATAATTCACTGTTGACTTGTTGGAAACTCGCAGAGTTTTCAATAAATCATGTAAATCTTCAGCTTAATTCGGACAAATTGGTTTAAAAATTAAGAGAGACATTTCTTAAATCAATAGTTCGTTAAATAATCATGCAGCGATAGTGCCGTAAGTTATTAATTCTCTGATTTTGGATTTATTTTTGGTTAAGTTTGGTCTCACCGCGAACACGCTAAAAAATCTATTTAGCAGTAATTCATTGTGATACATTGTTTTTATATCGGCCATAGAAAAAGCATTTCTATTGATTTTTGGTATAGCTAACCAGTGGTTAATCTTGGCCAAATTGACTGCAGTAAGAGATGCATTAAAATGAAAATGTAATTTATTTTCACTTCTTGCCTGACAGTCTTTCAATCCGGTATATTGTTTTGCATCTCTGTAAATGAACTCAATCTGGAATCTGGCTTGATAATATTCAAGAATCGTCTCGGCTTTCATTTGCAAATCAGTAGAGAAGTATAACTTGTGAGACCACTTTCGGGATGTTCCTTTTGTAAAAACAACAACAAGATTAACATCTCGTTTTAATGATTTTGCATAAACTGTTGCTCCGTATATTTTGCATTTTTCGTTTTGCTCAAAGCATTCAAAATATTTTGATTTTAAATTATCAAAGTCAATCTTTCCTTCATATTTTCTAGGTCTTCCTCTACCAGCTTTTTGCTGACCATAAAATTTGTATTGTAAGTTAGCATCATCTCTCAGGCGACTAATCACTTCAAATCCATTTTCGCAAAGCTTGGTTACAAACTTATTCTTTGAAAAATAGGCATCTGCCAAAACGTATTTTGATACACATAACAGATTGTCCTTGCGTTGAATCAAAACATTTGCGTAATGATCAACCAGACTTTCTGCTTCAAGATTATTAGGGGTTTGAATAGCTTCTAAATGAAAAGCTGTATGATTATCAATATCAACGGCTGCTATTCCTGCAATCTCTAAGCCCCATTTTGTTTTGCCGGCACATCCTGACCAAAAGTAACCAGCCCCAGATGTATGCTTTCCTGACTTGCTTATATAGCTTGGATCAAAGGCTATGGCTTGATGGTTGCTTGCGTAATGGATTACCGACTCTTTGTTAAAAGTCATAAAATCAAACCCTTTTTCAAATTGATATCTATAACGTTGCTCACAGTGATTTCCATATCTACCAAATTGAAGAAAGTTCATCTTTCCTTTGATACTAAGAAATAGTCCGAAGATGTCTAGCATAAAATCGAATTGCCACTTATTTATTCCTTCCATTTGGTTTAAAATCATTTTTACCTGATCTTTATATCTTGATATTTCCTTGATAATCATGTCTAAAATTGTCGGTCAAAAACAACTTTAAGATACTGATTATCAGGGGGATTATCCTAATTTTTTCAACATTTATTTTATTGATTGTCAGATATTTATGTAAATGTTTAACGAACTATTGTTAAATTATAACCAATAAAAACGAGTAAGATTAAGGCAAAAAAACAGACTACCGAACAAAAGGTAAAAGAGATTAAGAGACACCCGAGGAAGAAGTAATCAGCTGAAGAAAAAATCAGGATTTTACTAGAGGGCATGCGTGGCGAATATAGCATTGCCGAGTTATGCCGAAAAGAAGGCATCAACGCGAACCTTTATTACAAGTGGAGTAAAGATTTTATGGAAGCTGGCAAAAAACGTCTTGCAGGTGACATTAAACGGGAAGCTACATCGGGCGAAATAAACGGTTTAAAGAACGAGAACCACGACCTAAAGCAGCTTGTAGCAGAGCTGAGTTTGGAAGTACGCATGCTTAAAAAAAGCTTAACTGGAACCGAGTAACTTATAAATATATGAGACGAAGCGCCAGTGAAAAGATGGAAATTATCCGTATTGTTCAAGATTCGGAATTCGGAATTAAGCGCACACTTGAAGAGTTTGACATCAGCCGAAGTACCTTTTACGAGTGGTACAAACGCTTCCTTGAGGGATGATATGATGCACTCAAGCCCAAGCCGGTAAAACGCAAAAAGTTCTGGGACAAGATATCCAACAAAGAACGAGAACTGGTTTTAGACACCGCTTTGTAACGTACAGACTTATCGCCTAGGGAACTAGCCCACCACATCACCGACCATCAAAAGTGGTTTATCAGCGAAACCAGCGTATATCGGATTCTCAAAGAGCAAGTGCTAATCACATCTCCTGCGTGGCTTTTAATGGCTGCATCCGATGATTTTAAAGATAAGACCACGCGTGTGCACCAGCAATGGCAAACCGATTTCACCTACTTAAAAATCATTGGATGGGGCTGGTATTATTTGGCTACCGTAATGGAGATTATTCAAGGTATATCGTCACCTGGGAGCTTTGCCAAAGCATTGAGTCGGCCGATGCCAAGCATGTTATTCAAAAGGCTTTACATACGGCCAAAATACCTGCAGGCGATTGTCCCAGGTTACTCTCCGATAATGGAGCGTGCTACATATCAAACGAGTTTCAAAGCTTTTTAAAAGACACCAAAATGGGACATTTACGTGTAGCCCCATACCACCCTCAAACACAAGGGAAAATTGAGCGTTACCACCGCACCATGAAAAATCAGGTAAAGTTGGATAACTACTACTTTCCTGATGAACTAATGACGGTTCTACAGGAGTTTGTATATAATTACAACAACCACCGGTATCATGAATCACTCAAGAATGTTACACCTGCCGACGTGTATTTTGGAAGGCAAAAACAGTTACTGGGCAATCGTGAAAACATTAAAATAAAAACGCTAAATGAAAGAAGAAAAAGGAATCAGAAAATCGCAGTGTATCACTTTTGATTTATTGAAAACTCTGCGAGTTTCCAACAAGTCAACAGTGAATTATCATCACCATAAAAAAGAGAATTTGAATTATAAAACTATCTCTTAACTTTAAGCATCAATTTGTCCAATAAGTTTTGAAGTTAAACAATAATTTAAGAAATGTCTCTCTTAATTTTTAAACCAATTTGTCCGAATTAAGCTGAAGATTTACAAATTATAGCTTCTCAGTTGCCTATAGCCCTTTGGTATGAGGCTATAGGAGAAGATACAGTGGCAGACATGGTGATGGTCCGTTTAGTGTATAATGCCTACAGGCTAGAACTTGCAGGCGACAATCTCCGTAAACGTCAAAATAAAAAACAAGAAACACGAATGAATACGTAACAAATAATTATTACTTTCAATGCGAGAATATGGAAGGTCTTTGAACAGCTTTTAGGGGGGCAGTTAAAGCCGGCACAGGTGGGGTCAGTTAAAAAAAGTCTAGAGGGGGCAGATTACCCGGCACATGCATGTAAAAGTTCCATTGATGTAGTCAAGCCATCAGAAGAAACGATTGATATTTTGTTGATGAAGACTAGTTGAAATATTGATAACCCTAACGGGTTACCAACATTTTAACAATATCATCATGCTGGTTGTATTAAAAGAGTTATACAACCAGGGTGTTGCCCGCCCAGCTTGCTCTTTTCAAAAAACACGTTCACCAGTAGGCGAACACTAATTTTTTGAAAAGAGCAACCACCCACCGCACTTTTTTGCCTGCCCGCAATAATCCCCAAAAGGGGTGCTCAATTTAGCAGGAATGAACAATAATTCACAACATATCAAGGATATTCACATTTTGGGAACATGCAATCGGACGATTGACCTGCGCAAGGCAAATTTTTCGACTAAATATGCTCTCGGATTCGATTTGTCAAACAATTCAGCCAACTTTTTTCTCGAAATAGGTTCGGACTTCGTTCAGGAACTGCCACATTGACAAGTCAAAAGTCGTTGAATTCTGGTGGTTTCACCTCTTTTTATACAACTATACCACCCTACAACTTCTTTCCTGCCGAGTTCAGCATATCAAACTGCATGGTTAAAGTTAAATTCGAAGCATTTCAAAGCTCATCTTTTTATTAACATTTTTGTCAAAGTCCTTAGTTGTACCAATAAGGAGAGGTTTATCACTTAATTCTTCCTCAACCTGAGCCATATTTTTTCGTTTTATAAAGGTTTTGATTCATATTAGTCTACTGAGTATTTTTCCTGCTTTAATAATTTTTGTAAGTTTGGGTAACAATAGTTTATGTGTCGATTTTCGATTTTCTTATAAGTAGGTAATTGGCAAGAGAGCGTCTGTTTATTTATTGCAGTGTCAATGTTATAAGGCGATATGAGCCAGGGTAATATTTTTGCTAATAAAGAGAGATATGAGTGTAAAGTTAAAGCTGATTTTTGTTGTTGCTGTTATATTTCAGTGTGGTGGTGTTTTAAGCTATGTGGCAGCCCAGGAAGAGTCCAGTGACAAGGTGGCGAAGAAGGAGGCAAAGGCGACCAGGAAGGAAGCAAAGGCAGCTAAGAAGAGAGAGCGTGAGCTGCGAGACAAGGCCAATTTTTTGATAGCAAAAAGCGCATTGGAGTCTGATGAGTGGGTGCTTGAGGCGGATATGGTGTTTGATCGGAAAGGAAGGTCAGTGTCTGTGAGTAGCAATATAAATTTTGTTGCGGTGGAGGGAGAAGATGTGTATGTGCAGCTTGCTTTTTCATCTGTGGCGGGTGGCCCTAATGGGATTGGCGGGATAACTTTAAAAGGGAGGCTTACAGACAAGAATATCCAGGAGAGTAAGAGTGGTAGCATAACCTATACAATGAAGGTAATAGGAGTGGCATTAACCGCCGATATAGTAGTTAGAATGGGAGGTGGCGGTAATTATGCTGATGCTCAGGTTCAAAGTGCCACTTCCAGGTCGAAATTGAGGTTTTCTGGAGTGCTGGTACCGAAAAGTCAGTCTACATATTATCGTAGTGGGTTTGATTATTGATGTTTAGAGCAGTAAAGGTCTTCTGCTTTTTATATATGTTTATATTTAAAATTAGATTTCTATGGATGTAGCAATTGAGCAGGGATGGAAAGAGAGGCTGTGTAGCGAATTTGAGAAGCCCTATTTTACTGAGCTTGCTAGTTTTGTAAAGAGGGAGTATTCAACGAGTTGCATATATCCTCCGGGAGGGCTTATTTTCAATGCTTTTGAGAAGTGTCCTTTAGACAGGGTAAAGGTTGTAGTGTTGGGGCAGGATCCTTATCACGGGAAGGGGCAGGCTCACGGGCTTTGTTTCTCTGTGCGTGATGGTGTTGTGCCTCCCCCGTCGTTACAAAATATTTTCCAGGAGATAAGCGATGATATAGGCGTTTCTGCTCCGGCTAGTGGTAATTTGGAAAGGTGGGCAGAGCAGGGTGTGTTTCTTCTTAATGCTACACTCACAGTAAGGGCAGGAAAGGCAGGGTCTCATCAAAGTATGGGGTGGGAGACGTTTACTGATTCGGTTGTAAAGATATTGGCGGAAGAGAAGAAAAATCTTGTGTTTATGCTTTGGGGAGCTTACGCCTGGAAGAAGGGGGCATTTGTAAATCCTGATAAGCATTTGGTGCTGAAGTCTCCTCATCCCTCTCCTCTATCTGCTCATCGCGGGTTTTTTGGGAACAAACATTTTAGCAGGGCGAATAGCTACCTAGTGTCAAAAGGTATTGAGCCAATAAAATGGTAATTGATGGTGAGGTTTGCACTGTCAAGTTTTTTTGCTTTGATACAAAAGAGGGTTTTCTTATGATCTTTTGTTGTACTCCCTACTTTATGTTAGGATATTGTTTAAATTAAGTTCTGCTTATTATTCACTCTCAAGCTGTTCAGATAGGAAAAGTTTAATTTTATAAGGGGTGACTAACTGTTAATGAGTTTAAGTAGTCAAAAGGGTTTTTA
The DNA here is from genome assembly GCA_030141605.1 of Tubiluchus corallicola. NCBI lineage: Eukaryota > Metazoa > Priapulida > Priapulimorpha > Priapulimorphida > Tubiluchidae > Tubiluchus > Tubiluchus corallicola. The sequence goes on along the minus strand of JAQGDQ010000468.1, from coordinate 135,365 downwards.
ACACCCAGAGCAGTTGGTGATGCTACCCTTGTGTATATATCATTGTAGTTTTAATAGAGTTATGGCCTAACAGTTTTTGAGTCATTTCTTTTGGGTTAATCCTAGTTTGCCTCCCAATAGTGGTAGAGAGTCTTATGAAAGTGACTTTTCAGTTATCAGTATATCCAATAGCAGTGAGGGCTAATTTTTTTAAAATATTTGTTTGAGCCACAATATGCTGCCTCACTAGTTCGCCTATACGCAAATCGATATCTTACGCCATTTTTTTGCGTCATTGTGGCTCAGTGGCTCGGTGTTTACGTTGAATCCTGAAAGAGGTTGATATAATCAATTCCCGAATATTCGGTAAGCCATAGTGTATCCGTTTCTCTCAGAAAACAAAAGGTGAATATGCTTTTATATTTTTTACGGTAAGTCCCTTGCTGGATATTATTATCCAGAACAGATGTTTTGAGAAATGTCAACGATTTGTATTTACATTTTCTTGATAGATATCAGATTTTTTATTTAGATTAATACTTATTTGTTTACGTTCGTAGTGCTGTGCTCAACAGGTGTATGTGCTGGATGGTTTTAAGTGATGATGGCCCAAAGCTATTTCAGGCTGCACCTATCCGCCTTTTACTCAGCATGCGTGGACCCCATTGGTGGTAATGCTAAAAAAAATGAATAATATAGATAGACGCAATGATTAAAAGAGATATAGTATTTGATATTGATGGAACTCTCATTGATACAGAAAAAGCGGTTTTAAAATCACTTCAAGATACCATTTTTGAAGTTGCTAGTAAGAAAGTAGAGACGGACGATTTAAAGTTTGCGTTAGGTATTCCGAGAGAGGTTACACTCAAGCGTTTGGATATTCAAAATATTATTGAAGCAAATAAAGTATGGAGTCATAATTTAACGAGGTATTCCCATTTAATATCTGTTTTTACCGGTATTGAGTCCTTACTACGAGAGCTGCAAAAACAGGGATATAAATTGGGAATAATAACATCTAAAAACAGGATGAAATACGAAAACGGTTTTATTCCATTTCAATTGTCTGAGTATTTTGATACAGTAATTTGTGCTGAAGATGCTACATTACCTAAACCTTCACCTGAGCCTATGATTGAATATTTAAAACAGACAGGTGCAGATACAAATGATGTATTATATATAGGAGATACTGTTTATGATTTCCAATGTGCAAGTAGTTCAGGAGTCGAGTTTGGGCTTGCATTATGGGGGTGTAAATCGGTTAAGCATATTTATGCCAATTACTTTTTCAATACACCACAGGATGTTTTATATATGTTGAACTCTATTCAACACTCTTTCTCTGAAATGCCTTGGTTAAAATGGGCTATGGAGTTACAGTTTATAGCTCAAGCTGGTATTACATATACAGAGAATCAATTTGATAGGGAGAGGTATGAAAGGCTCCGGGAGGTTTCAGCAGAAATTATGAGTTTGAAGGGAAATATTCCAATTGAGTATGTGAAAAATGTTTTCTGTAACGAAACAGGTTTTCAAACCCCAAAATTAGATACACGAGCGGCGATTTTTGAAGGAGGTAAAATATTACTTGTCAAAGAAAACAATGGGACTTGGTCTATGCCTGGAGGCTGGGTAGATGTTTTAGAATCGATAAAATCAAATACAGTAAAAGAAGTTAAAGAAGAATCTGGGTTAGATGTTATTCCCATAAAGTTAATTGCCCTTCAGGATAGGAATAAGCATAATTTACCTGTTTATGCTTATGGTGTATGCAAGGCATTTGTTTTGTGCGAAATAATTGATGGCAAATTTGAGGCAAATACAGAGACCATTGAAAGTGCTTTTTGGAAAATCAATGAGTTGCCAAAACTTGCAACAGAGAAGAACAGTGAGAAGCAGATAAGAATGTGCTTTGATGCGTATAATTCAGAAGACTGGAGTGTGATATTTGATTAATAAAAAAAAGCACTATCTCATAAGCTGTGTAAATAGAAAATACCGAGGGTTGCAACCCTCGGTATTTTTTTGTTTAATTTTAAAACTTTAGACAGTAATGAAAAAAGAAGATTTATTAAATGATGATTTCCTTGAACAGTTTAATTCAGGGGAAAGAGCTCAATGGTTTTTTACAAGAGCTCCAAAAACGAGGCATTGAAAAGATGCTTGAAGGAGAACTCGATGGTCATTTAGGCTATGATAAGAATCAAAAATCGGATAATCAGAATGCCCGCAATGGCTATTGTAAATCTTCAGCTTAATTCGGACAAATTGGTTTAAAAATTAAGAGAGACATTTCTTAAATTATAACCAATAAAAACGAGTAAGATTAAGGCAAAAAAACAGACTACCGAACAAAAGGTAAAATAGATTAAGAGACACCCGAGGAAGAAGTAATCAGCTGAAGAAAAAATCAGGATTGTACTAGAGGGCATGCGTGGCGAATATAGCATTACCGAGTTATGCCGAAAAGAAGGCATCAACGCGAACCTTTATTACAAGTGGAGTAAAGATTTTATGGAAGCTGGCAAAAAACGTCTTGCAGGTGACATTAAACGGGAAGCTACATCGGGCGAAGTAAACGGTTTAAAGAACGAGAACCACGACCTAAAGCAGCTTGTAGCAGAGTTGAGTTGGAAGTACGCATGCTTAAAAAAAGCTTAACTGGAACCGAGTAACTTATAAATATATGAGACGAAGCGCCAGTGAAAAGATGGAAATTATCCGTATTGTTCAAGATTCGGAATTCGGAGTTAAGCGCACACTTGAAGAGTTTGACATCAGCCGAAGTACCTTTTACGAGTGGTACAAACGCTTCCTTGAGGGAGGATATGATGCACTCAAGCCCAAGCCGGTAAAACGCAAAAAGTTCTGGAACAAGATATCCAACAAAGAACGAGAACTGGTTTTAGACACCGCTTTGTAACGTACAGACTTATCGCCTAGGGAACTAGCCCACCACATCACCGACCATCAAAAGTGGTTTATCAGCGAAACCAGCGTATATCGGATTCTCAAAGAGCAAGTGCTAATCACATCTCCTGCGTGGCTTTTAATGGCTGCATCCGATGATTTTAAAGATAAGACCACGCGTGTGCACCAGCAATGGCAAACCGATTTCACCTACTTTAAAATCATTGGATGGGGCTGGTATTATTTGGCTACCGTAATGGACGATTATTCAAGGTATATCGTCACCTGGGAGCTTTGCCAAAGCATGGAGTCGGCCGATGCCAAGCATGTTATTCAAAAGGCTTTATACGGCCAAAATACCTGCAGACGATTGTCCCAGGTTACTCTCCGATAATGGAGCGTGCTACATATCAAACGAGTTTCAAAGCTTTTTAAAAGACACCAAAATGGGACATTTACGTGTAGCCCCATACCACCCTCAAACACAAGGGGAAATTGAGCGTTACCACCGCACCATGAAAAATCAGGTAAAGTTGGATAACTACTACTTTCCTGATGAACTAATGACGGTTCTACAGGAGTTTGTATATAATTACAACAACCACCGGTATCATGAATCACTCAAGAATGTTACACCTGCCGACGTGTATTTTGGAAGGCAAAAACAGGTACTGGGCAATCGTGAAAACATTAAAATAAAAACGCTAAATGAAAGAAGAAAAAGGAATCAGAAAATCGCAGTGTATCACTTTTGATTTATTGAAAACTCTGCGAGTTTCGAACAAGTCAACAGTGAATTATCATCACCATAAAAAAGAGAATTTGAATTATAAAACTATCTCTTAACTTTAAGCATCAATTTGTCCAATAAGTTTTGAAGTTAAACAGTTAAACATAAGTTTTTGTATTAATTATAAAAAAAAGATAATTTCTTTTATACAAAACAAATATTTTTAGTGTAAATTTGTATATCACTACCCTTAAATAATAATCATTAACAAAATTAATTAACATGAGAGAGAAAAACTTTAAACTGTCTCCAAGAATAGTGTTGACTATTCTTACAGTTTGCTGCTCTTTTTTCTGTATGAGCTCTATCCAGGCTCAAATACAGGTCAAAGGAACAGTTTTTGACTCCGAGAATGAACCCGTTATTGGGGCATCAATCGTAATTGACGAAACCAAACACGGTACAGTTGTTGACTTCAATGGTGAGTTTCACCTTGAGGTGCCATCTGAGGATGTAACACTTTTAATCAGCTGCATTGGTTTTGAGAACCAAAAAGTGCCTTTGAGTGGCCGAACAGAACTTAACATTGTAATGAAGACCGAAGACCTTGATCTTGACGAAGTAATTGTTGTAGGTTATGGTACTCAACGCAAAGCGAGTATCACCGGAGCTGTTAGCCAAATCAATGGAGCAGAATTGGAAAAGGCACCGGTTGGTAATATTAGTAATATGTTAGCCGGTCTGGTTCCAGGTATAGTAAGTAACCAGACATCTGGTCAGCCGGGTAGTGATGCCGCCTCGATTATGGTTAGAGGGGGAGCGGGAAAATATATTGTTGATGGTGTTGAACGTGATTTCAATGAAATTGACCCTAACGAAATTGAGACGATTTCGATACTCAAGGATGCCTCTTCTGCATCAGTTTATGGTTTGGATGCCGAGTTTGTAATAATTGTAACCACAAAACGTGGTCGAACAGGTAAAACACAAATGTCGTTTACAGGAAATTATGGTGTTAGTTCGAATGCTAATATGCTTGAAATGCTGGATGGCCCTGGATATGCTTATTGGTACAATAAAGCACGTGAAATGGATGGTGACTTTCCAGTATTTACTTCAGACCACATTGCCAAGATGACCAATGGTAATCCATCCGATGGATGGGGTAATACCAATTGGTACAATGAAACCTTTGGCTTAGGAATAAATCAAAGCTACAATATGAATGCCAGCGGTGGAACCGAAAAGGTGCAGTACTTCGTGTCTCTCGGAACTTATAACCAAAAAGGTAATATCGATGGCTTTAATTACGATCGATTAAATATACGTTCGAATATTGATGCTCAAATAACCGATAATCTGGATTTAACTTTTGATATTGGAGGACGTATAGAAGATCGTCAGGCTCCTGGTTTTGGAGCAGGTCCACATGATTGGAACAACATTCCACAGCAGGCAATAAGAGCTCACCCATATGTCCCTGCAGAGATTGATGGTATTCCTGTGTCTACGCGAACAGCAAGTTCATATATAAATCCGCTTGCAGCAGCTAATGAGTCAGGGTATAAAAATGTTAAGTCAAATAAATTGCAAACTAACTTAGCACTAAATTATAGTGTGCCATTTGTTACGGGGTTAAGTGTTAAGTTTTTAACGGCATATGATATCAATTATCAGACATCAAAAAACTTTTCAACACCCTATCAAACCTACGTGGCGAATCTGCCAAATGCAAATACCGATGACATTACTTATGTTTTGGATTATGATGCCAGAGGTAATGTGGCAAGCTTAAGTGAAGGGTTGTCATACTCTAGCATATTGACAACCAATACAAGTATCAATTACGAAAATTCATTTGGTAAACATAGTGTAACAGGAATGGTTTTGCTTGAAACCAAAGAGAATCTTGGTAATAGTTTTGCTGCTTATGGTTATGGATTTGATATTCATGAATTAGATGAGTTGGATTATATTACATTAACAGACCGCAATCGAATTACGGGTAATAGTTATAATAGAAGATTAGCTGGTTATTTAACTCGATTAACTTATGATTACGATCATAAGTACATGGCCGAGTTTTCAATGCGCTACGATGGAAGCGATACATTCGGTGGTATGGTAAAAGGTAAACGTTGGAGTCCTTTTCCTGCTGCTTCAGCAGGTTGGAGAATGTCACAGGAAGAGTGGTTTCGAGATAATCTCTACTTTGTTAGTGACCTTAAGTTGCGCGGAAGTATCGGTTTAACCGGTTCAACAGCAGGCATACCGGCATATGCATATTTAAATACACTGAGCTATTTAAAAGATCCTGCTGTAGTAATTGGCGGAACACCACAAAACGGTTTAATAACCTCTAATCCAGCTAATGTAAACCTAACTTGGGCAAAGTCACTCATGTATAATTTCGGATTTGATGCAAACCTATGGAATAATAAATTAGCAGTCGAGTTTGACGTTTTCTATAAATATGTTTATGATATGCTTTTGCCAATTGCAGCAACGTATCCTCCATCTTTTGGTGGTTACAACTATAGCTATCAAAATATTGGAGAGCAAGAACATAAGGGATTTGAAATATCACTAACTCATCGCAACAGAATAGGTAATTTCCATTACGTTGTTAATGTCAGTGGTACTTATACCAAACGTTTGTGGTTGAGCTATCCCGATTCGGAAAATACACCAGATTGGTTAAAACGTACTGGAACAGAAGTTGGTTCTGTGATTGGATTTATATCTGATGGTTTGTTTCAGAGCTGGGAAGAAATTGAGAATTCGGCTATCATGGTTGGCCGACCTGTGCAACCAGGCGATATTAAGTATGTTGATAGAAATGGTGATGGGATTATTTCTTATGAACAAGATAGAGGGTTTGTTGGAAAATCTGATATGCCTAAGTTTGTTGGTGGCGTAAACCTATCTGGAGGATGGAAAAATTTCGATTTTTCAATGCGTTTCACTGGTGCACTTGGTCGCGATATCGCATTAACTGGGATTTATCCTAATACATGGGTGATGGATCATACCTCTATGACCCGCCCGTTTTATCATGGAGGTAATTCACCTGTTTACCTAGTTGAAGGCTCATGGCGCGAGGATAATACAGATGCTGAATTTCCTCGTTTAGCATTGGTAACTCCAAGTAATAACAATGGTTATGCATCTGATTACTGGTACCGTAATGGTAATTATTTGCGCCTGAAGAATTTGCAAGTTGGTTATACCATTCCGCAATCGGCTTTAAATTGGTCGGGTATTAATAGTGCTAGGGCTTATGCAGAAGGTCAGAATTTATTCACTTTAAGCCACGTTGGTAAGTACGGAATCGATCCAGAAATGCCAGGCGTAAACAGCGGTTTTTACCCACAACAGCGGGTAATGTCGATGGGAGTTAAACTAATTTTTTAATGGATAATAGTATAAGTTATGAGATTCAATATATTTAAATACGCGATGTTGTTTTTAGGTATTGGTTTAGCCAGTTGCAGCGATTGGTTAGATACAACTCCAAAGGATAGGATTTCCGATAAAATTATCTGGGAAGATTTTGATAATGTTTCGCTTTATGTAAACGGTTTTTATCCTTATATCGATCGATATGGCAATTTTGGGGCAGATCAGTTTAATGGTAGTTTAACAGAAGGTTTAACAGAGACCCTTAAATATGGCTCTTATGCGGCAGGCTCAAAGGCCGGTGATGCAAATAACTACGTGTTTGAACCAGAGCGTATGACTCCTGTTGGAAACCTTTTGGATTCATGGTCTTCTACTTATGAGCGAATTCGAAGGGTTAATGAGTTCTTGGTTAGCTTGGAAAAACACTCTAAGCTAACACAAGAAGAAGATAATGTTTTAAAAGGTCAAGCATTGTTTTTCCGTGCTTTCTTATACTTCCAGTTAGCAAAGCGACACGATGGTGTCATTTTGTATACCAGTATGGAATTGGAGAGAAACAAGGATCGTTCGACTAATGAAGAAACATGGGATCTGATCGAAAATGACCTGACTGAAGCAGCAAATTTGTTGCCTTTGGAGTGGGGCTTAAGGAATGTGGGACGAATTAACAAAGGTGCTGCATTAGCTATGAAATCGCGCACAATGTTATATGCAGAGCGGTGGGAAAGTGCTCGTGATGCGGCTACTGAAGTAATTCAGTCTGGTGTTTATAGTTTAGAAGACGAATATGCACAGGCAACTGTAGGCGGAAGTAGTGAATCAATATTAGAATATAACTACTTAATTACTGGTCCTAATCATGGTTTTGATCAAGATTATGCTACATTTGGCGAAATACAGAACCGTGGAGCTAGTGGAACACCTACTCAGGAAATGGTTGAGTCTTATCTTGACAAAAATGGTAATCCTGTTGATTGGACTCCTTGGCATGCTAAGGGAGGCACTGAAACACCTCCTCCATATGCAGATCTGGAACCTCGTTTTCAGGCAACCGTTATTTATAACGGATGTAGTTGGATGGATAAAGTAATGGAAAATAGCGTTGGTGGTGAAAATGGGCGATATATGGCCTATCGTGAAGAAGTGTATGCGCAAGGACGAACAACAACCGGTTACTATTTACGCAAATTTCGTGATGAAGATAACACCGATTTGGTTACTTACAAAAGTACGCAGGCGTGGGTGGAGTTGCGATTGTCTGAGGTGTACCTAAACCGTGCTGAAGCATACTACAACCTAAATAAAAGCGGTAATGCAATTGCTGACTTAAATGAGGTGCGTACACGTATAGGGAATAGTTTACCTGCAATATCAAGCATGTCTGGTCAGGAATTATTCAATGCTATCCGATACGAGCGTAAGATTGAGTTAGCTTACGAAGGTCATTTGTATTGGGACATGCGTCGATGGAAACTAGCTCACATTGAATATCAGGATTACCGAGTTCATGGCTTGAAGATTACTCCCAATGGTACTGGTTACCACTATGAGCTTGTTGATTGCGATTTGCAAGACCGTAAGTTCCTTGAGAAAACCTACGTTTTGCCAATTCCTTATGATGAATTGGCAAACAACTCAGCGATAGATCAATATGATGAATGGAAATAAAACTTAATTGCTATGAAGATAAATAGATATATATCAGTTATATGCGTTTTATTTGGATTGCTGAATAGTTGTCAGCAACCGGATGACCTGCGCCCACCCGTTTCGCGCGATGGAATTAATAGCATAACAGCCATGTTTGCAGATGGAACAGGCGAGTTTGTCGGATCATTAAGAGAAGGAAATGATACCATTGTTATTCCAATACCATATTTCTTTCCTGAAAGCAGTAATAACCAGGTAACAAATGAAATGCTGCGACGTATGCGCATGAGGGCTAACTTAGATGATAATGTGGTCATTAGTCCAGCATTATTATGGATGGATCTGACTGAAGACAATACTATAACCTTAACTGATCAGGTTAAGGCGAAACGGGATTACATTATTACCGGAGAAATTCGTAAAAGTGATCAATGCTTAATTGAGGAATTTACTATTCCTTCGTTAGGCTTGGCTGGGGTAATCAATGAGATCACAAAAATCATTTCGCTAGTTACAGTTGATGCAATTGGAGAAGAGCTGGCTGATGTTAGGTTGTCTTACCATGCAACGATTTCACCTGATCCACGCGAAGTAGCTTTAAATTATGAGAAGGATGTGGAGTTAACTGTAACAGCTCATAATGGAACATCAAGCAGTGTTTATACCGTGCAAAAAAGTATCCCAGATAAATTACCTTATGGTATCCGTCTGGGTAGTGCGCGTTTAATGTTCGCGAAGCAATTAAATGCCGACCTTGGTATTACTGCTGAGCATCTTACCGGGGGTATTGCTGCCACAAAAGATTTTGTGGCGATTAATACACGTGCCGAAAACACTGTTTATATCAACCCTAAAACGGGTGAAAAAATGGGTGAGATAGATCTAGGTTCAATTACCGGTAACTTGACAAACTTCTATAATACCGCCGATAATAATGGTAATATATTGGTTTGTAACCTAGCTCCAAATGCAGGAGATTTTAAGATCTGGACCTTGAAATCAGTAAATGCAACGCCTGAACTATATATAGAATATGGTGGAGGTCAAGCAATGGGTCGTAAAATATCAATACAAGGAAGTATAGATGATAACGCGATTATCACTGCTCCTATCCACGATGCAGGACAGCAGTTTGCGCGATGGACCGTTGTTGAAGGACAATTAACATCTCAAACTCCTGATATTGTCACAATGAGTGGTTTAGCTAAAGGGTGGACTACAAATGTAGATATTGTTTATACTTCCGATACTGATGTGAATAGTGATTACTATGTGGCTTCATATTCGGATAACACGTTTGCATGGGTTGATGGTAGGACTAATACTGTTCATAAAGCTTTGGATGCAATCAGTACAAATTATGTACCTAATGCAGTTGACTATGCCGAATTTAATAATGCAAAATATGTGACTAAAAACTGGGTGAATAGCTTTACCTGGGGCGCAGCAGATGCCATTTGGTTGATGGATGTAACCAGCGATGCGACTTTCTCTGGTAACTTGGAGACAGGGAGTTGCAAAGCTGTTGTATGGGAATGTGAAAGAGATATCTATGGACCAAGAGGGATTTCTGGAGCACCAGCTAATGCGAATGCAACAGGAGATGTCGCTTTGGTTACGTCTGACGATGGGTTCTTTATATATGTGTACTTCATGTTTACAAATGGATATGTAGTAGGCTATCAGTTAGATTGTATTGATATGTAATTCATTGAATTATTGAAAGGGTAGCTGCCGGTTATTACCGGCAGCCTATTCTTTATAATAGCATACATTATACTGGATTGTGGTTGTAGTTAAAACAAAAAATTGAACATGAGGAATATATTTCAAAGATACTCTATAAAAATACTAAGTTCATTATTGTCTGTTTGCTTGTTGATCAGCCTTGTAGCCTGCAATGATTCTTCGACGAGTAACGAATGGGAGTGGGACGAGGATAAAACTGATAATGCAGATAAACCCAGGTATATCTGGATTGATGCCGGTGCAAACTTCCCTGACTTTGCCAATAGCAAAGAGAACATTAAAAGAGATTTAACACTGGCCAAAGAGTCCGGGTTTACTCATGTTGTTGTTGATGTTCGCCCTACATGTGGAGATGCATTGTTTCAAACAAGTATTGTGGATCAGGTAAAATGGCTTGGAGCATGGGTGTCAGGGGTATACACAAAGGTTGAGCGAACTGCCACATGGGATTATCTAGAGGCATTTATTGAAGCAAGCAAAGAATTGGATTTAAAAGTGTATGCAGCAATAAATACAATGCCAGGCGGAAATATGTCGAGTTTAGGTGGTCATGGAATGCTTTACCGTGAAGCAGATAAAAAAGAGTGGGCGACTGGATTGCTGACTACATCAGGGATTGTTAATACCATGGATAGAGGAGGCACTGGAGCAAAATTTTTAAATCCTTTGCACGATGAAGTTCAGGAGTATTTGCTATCAATGCTTGAAGACCTGGCTGCTTATGACCAATTAGATGGTATTATCCTCGATCGTGGTCGATTTGATAATTTCCAGAGTGATTTCTCAGGTTATTCAAGACAAAAGTTTGAAGAATATTTAGGATTTAGCATTGCGAACTTCCCTGAAGATGTGATGACACCGGGTATTGAGGTTGGGAATTTACCTTCACCATTGCCACCATATTTCAAACAATGGCTTGAATTCAGGGCTTTGGGCATTCATGATTTTATGGTAGCAGCGCGTAATCGTGTGAAATCTGTTAATAATAGCATCGACTTTGGTGTGTACGTTGGTGGTTGGTATTCGACTTATTATGAGGTTGGTGTTAATTGGGCAAGCCCCGATTATAATACAGCCTCGCATTACCCTCAATGGGCCAGTTCAAAGTATCAGGAGGCCGGATATGCCGACCATATGGACATCATGTTAATTGGTGCATACGCATCACCTACACGTGTGTATGGGTCATCTGAATGGTCGATACAAGGATTTTGCTCTTTGGCCAAAGAGAAAATCAGACAAGATGCTATTGTGGCCGGTGGGCCGGATATTGGTAATGGAGCATGGGCAACTGAACCTGATGACGTCGTGAATAGCGCCATTGTTCAATCGGTGGATGCGGCTATTAATGCCTGCGATGGCTATTTCTTGTTTGACATGATTCATCTTAAGCAGAAAGACCAGTGGGAGTATGTGCAGCAAGGCATTGAGGATGCAATTGGTGAAGAAATTAAATAATTAATCTAAGAATTAGAACAATGAGAACATGGCAGGTAGTTGTTAGCCTCTTAATTTTATTATCACTATGTCTAGGGATAAATGCCCAAACCATCAAAGGGAAAGTGTTGAGTGATAATAAAGGTATAGCAAATGTTGTTGTTTCCGATGGTATTTCTGTGACCAGAACAGACTCCAAAGGAAAATACCAGCTGGATTTAAGCAATAAAAGCAAGTTTGTTTTTATTTCAACTCCTGCCGGTTATCATTTTAACCACGACAAGGGCGTACCGTCCTTTTACCTTCCCGTTGATTTAGAACAACGAAAAGATTACAATTTTAACCTTACCCCATTGCTTGAGGATGATTCTAAACATGCATTTTTCGCACATGCCGATCCTCAGTTAGGCAAAGACAAAGAGTTTGACTTTTATCAGGAAGCCATTGATGATTGCAAAGAACTACTTAACAATCATCCTTTAAAAAAGACATTTTTCGGTATTGACTGTGGCGATCTGGTGGCCGATAGACATCACCTGTATCCACGATATATTGATAAACTTGGTCAGTTAGAGATACCATTTTTTAGAGTTGTGGGAAACCATGACCTTAATTTTAACCATCGTTCAAATGAAAATACGACACCGAGTTACGAGGAGTCGTTTGGCCCTACATACTATTCGTTCAATCGGGGAAATGTCCACTATGTTGTGCTAAACAGTGTTTTCTATTTAGGACACCAATACTTTTATATTGGTTACCTCGAAGAAAAGATGTTAAGCTGGCTCGAGCAAGATTTGGCATCTGTCCCCGAAGGATCGTTAGTCATTGTCGCCATGCACATTCCTACTTCACTTACGGAGGATCGAAATGCTTTTAATTATTCTAAGTTGGGAAAAGGGGTAAGCAACCGGAATGCATTATATAAAATTTTGGAACCTTACAATGCGCACATACTATCAGGACATGAACATTGTAACCTTAACCTTAGGCATACCCCTTCAGTTCAGGAACATATTATTGCTTCTATAGGTGGAGCATGGTGGCAAGGAGCAGTATGTACCGATGGAACACCTTGTGGTTATCAGGTTTTTGAAGTTGATGGCGATTCTTTGTCATGGTTTTACAAGAGTGTGGGCTATGACAAGTCTTTTCAGTTTAAACTATATTCGGTTGGTTATGATAGCAATAACCCGGAAGAGATTGTTGCCAATGTATGGAACTGGGGACCCGGCTGGCACATTGAATGGTACGAAAATGGGCTTAAGCAGGGCGAAATGACCCAGTGCAAAGGCTACGATCCTGATGTAAGTGTCATCTATGCTGATAAAGATAAGTTAGATTATAAGTGGATTGGCCCAACACCAACATCGCATCTTTTTAAAGCGCGTCCTGCAGATGCCAATGCATTAATCGAAGTGCATGTAACCGATCCGTTCGGGAATGTTTATAAAACGAATCTTAACAAATAATCAGCCACTAAACTACTATACCATGAGCTATTACAAATACATATTGTCTCTACTCATATTTGCTTTGATAGGCTTAAATCATCTTCAGGCTAAAGTTAAGCTACCCGCATATCTTGGCGATAATATGGTGTTGCAGCAAAATACGCAAGTGAAATTATGGGGATGGGCAGAAATAGGTAAAACTATTTCAGTACAGGCATCATGGAGTTCAAAAAAGCAAAAAGTTAAATGTAATGCCAATGGCGTATGGGAGGTGTGGCTGAGTACGCCTGTTGGTAGCCACGATGCACATTCAATAACAATTAGTGATGGCGACAAATTGGTGCTTGATAATGTTTTGATAGGTGAGGTATGGCTTTGTAGCGGTCAGTCAAATATGGAGATGCCTGTAAAAGGATATAGGGGGCAACCGGTATTTGGATCTCACAAGACCATTGTCAATGCCAGTGTCAAACAGCCCAATGGTGTGTTTAAAACAGCCAATGCAGAAATATTAGGAGGATCTAGCCGAGTAACCATCTGACATGATGAAATTGAAAATCCTAGAGAAGTGAGGTATGGCTTTAAAAATTACATAGTTACAAACTTAAGTAACACGGAAGGAATTCCAGCAGCAGGGTTTAGATTAGAGATCAGATAATAATCCAGTAACCAGATAAACTTTAATACAATAAGTTATGAAAAATGATTCAGTAAGCAGCTTGTTCAATCTTCTATTTCTTTTTGGTTTTTTGCTTTACAGCACAGCATGTGAAAGTGAAGGTGAAGAGATAAATTTTTCACCGGAAATAATTAATGAAGTCGAAGTTATTGCCCCAGAGGTGTTACATGCAAAAGTAGACAATTTTGGAAAGATTATCACTTTACAATTTGAACAGCATACGGATGTAAGTGATGTACAGATAAAACTTGTATTGGCAGATGGGGTTGAGATGGTAGAGCCAGACGAAGTGCAAGCATCATATGATTTAAATTCTAATCCAACAATAAAAGTAAAACACAGTAATCAAACATCGACATTTAGGTTTAAGGTTAGTTACACCATTCCTGCATTCGACCCCTCTGAGCATGGTTGGGCTGCTTCTGATAGATTTGGCGAGTTGCCAGAGTATTTATCAGTTTATGAAAATTCCAACGAGTTTGAAGGTAAAAAAATCAAAGCATATATTGCCGTAGCGGATATGAATCATTCCGATGCCAAGTTTGATGTATTAGGTGAGGCATCCGGTTCGCATACCCCAAGCGGATTTTACTCTGACAATGGTAAACCTGCATTCGTGCTTAACGCGGGTTACTTCTATGCAGGTAATGCCTTAGGATTTGTTAAGCGTGACGGAGAGGTGATTAAAAAGGCTCAACCAATGGTTTATCGCGACTCAAAGGTTTATTATCCTACACAAGCTTGCTTTGGATACTTTGGAGAACAATCTTTTGCTGCCGAATGGGCTTATACAAACGGAGATATCACTTATTCATATCCGGCTCCTGCACCAAATAAAACAGGAGAAGAGCCATTACCAATTCCATCGAAAACATTCCCTGAAGGAGCTTCAGAGTGGAAACCTCAAACAGCAATTGGAGCTGGTCCAATGTTAATTAAAGATGGTGTTGTTGATGTAACATGGGAGCCTGAATTGTTTGATAATGCAAGTGGTGTTCAGGTTACTTACAATCATCCACGTTCGGCAATAGGTGTAACAAAGCACGGTTACTTGATTTTCTTCGCGTGTGAGGGACGAAATCAAACACCAGATACACCTGGTTTATCTCTTTTTGATGTTGCTGATTTATTGGGTCAAATCGGATGCGTCAATGCCATTAACTTAGATGGTGGTGGCTCAACATGTATGTTGGTTAACGGGCAGGAAACCATTATTCCAAGCGATGGGCAACAGCGAACAGTTGTCACAGCCGTGGCGATATACTAGAGTATAATGTGAAGAGAGACTACTCTGGTGTCACGTTTATTATTGACGTGGTGCCGGAACAAACGAAATGAACTATTAATAAAAAGGAATAAATGAATCAACGTGCTATATCTTTAGATGTTTTTCGTGGTTATGCTATTGTAACTATGGTGCTATCTGCAACAGTGGCTTATGGCATATTGCCGGGGTGGATGTACCATGCACAAACCCCACCTCCAAGTCATGCATTTGATGGCTTAAGATATGGAATTACCTGGGTCGATCTGGTATTCCCGTTTTTCTTGTTTGCCATGGGTGCTGCATTCCCCTTTTCACTGGGACGTAAGCTGGAAAAAGGCAGCTCGAAGCTGGCATTAGTCCGCGACAGTTTGGTGCGTGGTGCTCAGCTTACATTTTTTGCCATTTTTATTCAGCACATGTATCCACACATTGTTAGTGCACCACAAGACACAAAAGCATGGTTGATTGCCATTTTTTCGTTTATACTCATGTTTCCCATGTTTATGCGCCTGCCTTTACCATTGCCCAGGTGGGGACATTGGTTGATAAAGATTATTGCTTTTGCTGCGGGAGCTGGCATGTTACTGACAGTGCCGTATGCCAAAGATCGGGAATTTAGCATGGCTTTCAGCAATATCATTATTCTGGTTTTGGCTAACATGGCAATATTCGTATCGATAGCCTATATTTTTACGCATGGTAAGAGTCTTAGGCGTATTGCAATACTGCCGTTTCTGATGGGTATATTTTTAGCAAGCTCAAATTCCGAGTCTTGGGTTAGCTCATTTTTTCATTGGTCACCGCTACCGTGGATGTACAAGTTTTACTATCTGAAGTATTTATTCATCGTCATTCCCGGTTCAATAGCTGGTGAGTATTTGCTTGATTGGATTAAGCAAATGAATACTCAGAAAGAATCACCCAAAGGACAGCCAAAATATATTGCCATTTTCGCCATATCCATTGCATTGATTGTTGTCAATCTTTACTGCTTGTATATGCGTTATATGGTGCTTAACCTTGGTCTTTCGGTTGTGCTGTTGGCAGCTTTGTATTGGTTAAACGATAAGACAAGCATAAATGGTAAACTATGGAACAAACTATTGGTAGCAGGCAGTTACATGCTATTGTTAGGTTTGGTCTTTGAAGGATACGAAGGTGGTATTCGTAAAGATTCATCAACATACAGTTTCTATTTTGTGACTTCCGGATTAGCATTTTTTGCGATGATAGCATTCTCAATCATTTGTGATATCTACAAGGTTAAGGGAGTTTTTAAAGGATTTGAAATGGCCGGACAAAACCCAATGATTGCTTATGTGGCATCAAGTTTAGTTGTAATGCCTTTACTAAACCTGTTGCGGCTGACGCCTTATCTGGATATGCTGAATGCCAATGCGTGGACAGGTTTTTTGAGAGGAGTTATATTAACGACTTTAGCAATGCTGCTTGCCGCATTCTTCACGCGCATTAAATGGTTTTGGAGGACATAACCCGTAAAGAGATCAAACTGTAAATACAATGAATAAGGTTATAATAATTGGTTTAATACTAGGGCTTGTCTCTGTTCATACAGCATCACAAACAGTCTTTTACGATGCATCAACATTTCCGGTTTATGGCAAAATTACCGGGAAGACTAACGCAAGGTATGAGCGACTACCCAGTCAACTTGAAGGAGAGATTCGTGATCGTTTGTGGTATTTGGGAACCAATAGTGCAGGTTTATATATTCGTTTTAGCTCTAATTCAACATCTATTTCAGCCAAATGGAAGTTAGCAGATGATGTCGTATTGAATCATATGACTGCAGTGGGAGTAAAAGGGCTGGATCTGTATGCATATGAGAATGAACGCTGGCAGTTTGTCAATACCGGCCGTCCGCATGCCATTCTAAACAATCAAACCATTATTCAGAATATGGATGGTCGTATGCGCGAGTATATGCTTTACCTCCCACTATATGATGGCCTTAAAGAGTTGGCAATAGGCGTTGATTCATTATCTCTTATTGAGAAACCAAAGATGGAAGCCCCACAAAGCAGTAAGCCGGTTGTTTTCTATGGTACTAGTATCACTCAGGGCGCATGCGCCTCACGACCCGGTATGGCATATACAGCTGTTTTGGGGCGAAAATTAAACAGACAAGTAATTAATTTGGGGTTTAGCGGAAATGGTCAGTTGGATTATGAAATTGCCGACCTGATGGCCGATTCAGACGCATCTGTTTTTGTTTTGGATTTTGTGCCAAATGTAAATACACAACAATTAAATGATAAAACAGAGGAGTTTGTAGAGCGCATACGAAAGAAGCACCCTCAAACCCATATAGTTATAGTAGGGAGTATTTGTTTTCCTCATTCACAGTTTGACACACAGATAAGAACAGTTGTGGACGAGAAGAATAAAGCCTTAGAGACTATTTGCCAATTAATTATAAAAAAAGGAGACCGACATCTCAGCTATATAAACCCTGAGAAGCTAATAGGTATTGACGGAGAAGCTACAGTTGATGGAATTCATTTAACAGATTTAGGCTTCATAAGATATGCTGAGTTCCTATACCCAATTATTAGTAAACACATAAAACATTAAGATGAAGTATTTTATTATTTGTTTTATTGCGATAGGACTGATAGCTTGTGATACAGTAATAGAATCACAAAGTTCTTCACTTGTTCCTTTACCAACAAAACTGACAGAAACCAGCGGGCATTTAGTGTGGAAGTCTGGCAAGGCAATAAAGGTCAGTTACGATAATATCACTTTTTTACCGACAGCCTGGGCATTGAAAGAGCATCTGTCAGATTACGGTTTTTCAGTCAAGTTTATAGAAAGTAGTGCTGAGTGCGACGTGCTTTTTTCTTATCAGGAAATGGATAATGATGAAGGCTATAATTTGAATGTAAATAGTGAAAAGATACATATTCAAGCTTTCACAAAAGCAGGTTCTTTTTACGCATTACAGTCGCTTAAGCAACTGATGTCCCTTGCAAGCAAAAGTATTGGCAAATCAATTCAAATAAATGGTGTCTTAATTCATGATGAGCCTGCCTTTTCATATCGTGGAGTTCATCTGGATGTGGGTCGCCACTTCTTCTCGGTTGATTCAATCAAGCGTTTTATCGATATACTAGCTATGCACAAGATGAATATGTTTCATTGGCATTTGACTGAAGATCAGGGATGGCGAATTGAGATTAAGCAATATCCTAAGCTGACAGAAGTGGGAGCATACCGAGCACAAACGGTAATAGGCAGAAATTCATCTGAATATGATGGCATCCCACACAGTGGTTTTTATTCGCAAGAAGAAGTTCGTGATGTAGTTCAATACGCATCTGATCGCTCAATCATGGTAATTCCTGAAATAGATATGCCCGGTTACATGGTAGCCGCACTGGCCGCTTACCCTGAGCTGGGATGTACAGGCAAAGAAATGAAAGTAGCAGAAACATGGGGTGTGTTTGAAGGTGTATTGTGCGTTGGAAAAGAATCATCCTATGAATTTGTATACAATGTTCTGGATGAGATCATGGACTTGTTTCCTTCCAAATACATCCATATTGGAGGTGATGAATGCCCGAAAGATGAGTGGGAAAAATGTAAAGCCTGCCAGGCAAAAATTAAGAGTCTGGGCTTTATTTCAGATAAACATTTTACCCCTGAGCAGAAGCTGCAAAGTCATTTTACCCAAACTATTGAAATCTACTTAGCCAAACATGGCAGATCGTTAATTGGTTGGGATGAAATAATGGAAGGCGGCATATCAGTAAATGCAACATTAATGGCATGGCGAAGCAGTGGCTATGCATATGAAGCGGCCTCTTTAGGTAATGATGCTATTGAAGCTCGCTATGTAAAAGTCATTGCAGGCAGTCTAGGTCAATGCCTGATTGGTATCCGGCGAAAAACAAGCCAGCCTTTCTGTTTATCGACGAAATAGAAATCAATTAAAAATTATACAAATAAATTAAATGTGTTTTTATTATGAAGAAATTAAGTTTTCTACTAGTCTGTATTGTTTTAGTGCTTGCATCGAGCTGCACTACGCAAAGCGCAGAACAAAAAGATGAAAAGAAAAAATTAATGTGGTTTGATGCTACAGCTAATTATGAGCGATTTAATTACCCAGATAGCATCGACTATTATTTAAAGAAAATTGCCGATTTAGGGTTTACACATGCTGTAGTTGATGTCAGACCAATTGATGGTAGCGTGTTGTATTCAAGTAAGATAGCTGATGAGTTAACTGAGTGGAAAGGAGTTAAACGAGCTGATTTCGATTTTCTTGGTCGATTTATCGAAACAGGTCATAAACTAGGACTGGAAATTCACGCCTCATTAAATGTATTTGTCGCCGGTCATAATCATTTTGATATTGGTCCTGCATATACTGACCACCCAGAGTGGGCTACAATTGTTTATACACCCGATCAGGGGTTAACGAGTATTACTAACTTGAAAAATAAATATAGTGCCATGGTTAATCCAGCTAACATGGAATACCAAGCATATATTATTTCAATACTTGAAGAGGTTACTGCTATGTATCCTAAGCTAGATGGTATCATTACCGATCGTGTTAGATTTGATGGTATAATGGCCGATTTTAGTGATTTATCAAAAGCGGCATTCGAAGAGGCGATTGGTAAAGAGGTGAAAAACTGGCCAACTGATATATTTGAGTGGCAAAAAGATAGCGATGGCAAAGCAAAGCGTGTTAACGGACCAAAATTTAAAGAGTGGATCGAGTGGAGAAGCCAGGTGATTTATGATTTTATGGCTAAATCAAAAGCTGCAGTGAAAGCAGTAAATCCGAATATTAGCTATGGTACATACACAGGAGCTTGGTATCCATCTTATTATGAAGTAGGTGTAAACTGGGCAAGTAATGAATATGACACTTCAAGAGATTTTGGGTGGGCATCTGCTAACTACAAAAATACAGGTTATGCTGAGTTAATGGACCTTTACACAACAGGTAACTACTATACCAATGTAACCATTAAAGAGTACCGAGAGAAAGGTGAGGCAGTTTGGAACGAAACAGATAGTGAAGCTCAAAGCGGAGACTGGTATTGTGTTGAAGGTAGCTGTAAGCATATTCGTAATATTCTTGGAGACAACCAGTTTTATGGTGGCATCCTTGTTGATCAGTTCTACAACAACCGCGATCAGTTAAGTAGATCCATTGCTATGAATATAGAAAAGTCAGATGGCCTAATGGTGTTTGATATTGTTCATATCATCGAGAAAAACCTATGGAAAGAAGTTGAGGTTGGAATAAAAGGAGAAATTGAATTCTAGAAGAATTAGTTATTCAACTAAATTAGGAGAGAGGGTGCCCAAAAAACGGAGGCCACTGAAAAACTTTTCATATTTTAGGATAGTTTAGAAATATAAGGATGTAATGCTGGGCTAAGTGCTCAAATGTTACATCCTTTGTTTACTTTAAAGCTGATAAATCGAAAATCCTTAAATGGGCAAAAGATAGGTCTAATTCATGCTCATAAACCCTTATTTATAGGAATATATAACACTTGCCTACGAGAGTTTCAATATCCTTTTTAGGTTGACTGCAAAGATTGTTAGTGCAGCTTGCATCTGCATATTGTCAAACCCATATGAAATGGCTCGGTCGAAGCCATTGGATATTTCGGTGATATTGACCCCCTGTCTCGGTCATGCTGACCCCTCTACACAGTTAAGGTCAAAGAACAGATAATTCTGACAATCATGCCTGATCCAATTCATTCGGATCACTTTTTCTGGCCAGGCTCAAAAGTCCTGAACAGCTGTATCGAAGCTGTTCAGGATACTTATCCTAAAGGTAATACTCCGGACTTCTGCTCTGCTTATGTAATGTTTATGTTCGGAGCAGAGATGTTCTTTTCGGGTTGAATATCCTGCTTTGATATAACTTCTTGTATGCACAGCTATCTGTTCTCCCCGGGAGTAAATATATACCATAGAACGGGTATAGATTACTTTCACCTTTCGCCCGATATAGCGGTAATGAACACTGTAATAGTGCTTATCCTTATGAAGGTAAATGTGATTGTTTTTCGCTACGGTTAATTCCTTATAGTATTTAATCTTGTAGTGGTTTTTCGGAAGAGGTTTCAGGATATGTTTTTCATCGGAAAGGAACTTCTCTTCACGACAGTATTCCTTACGTTGCATTCGTGTTTGATTGTGCTCCTTAACTTTTTCAGCAATGGCTTTATTCAGAGATTGTAAGTCAAAAAATGTCTGGTGTCGCAAGCGTGCATATACCCGGCTATAGATCAAACGAACCTGATTCTCAACCAAACTTTAGGCTTTCGTACCCGGGCCGGAGTTACTGTTGTCCCATAGTGATTGGCAAAATCTTCCAATGCCTGGGTTACATTAGGCTCGTATCTGTGCGCTTTTACAATGGCTGATTTCAGGTTATCCGGTACAAGGGTAAGGGGAACACCACCCATCTCATTCAGACTACAGGATAGTGCATAAATAAAGTCCTCAATACCCTGACTGTAAAGTTGTATTAATTGTTTGACCTGAGTCATACGCTTTGGTTTTCCTGACATCTGTACTTTGTTTTGTGATTAAAAAAACCACGAAAAAACCAAAACTGTGAGAATGATACGTAGGGGTCAACTTACTCCGAAACAAAAAAGCAAAATCCGGTCAGGGGGTCAACTTGATCCGAAATAAAAATGCCCGCTCGCATTAAAGGGGGTCAATATCTGCCGTAATGGCAGTGAAAAATTCAGTTAAAATAGAACTTATCAGCAGGTGAAAGGGGGGCAATATGATCCGAATTATCTAATTCAGACATAGTTTAGTTTACACTCTTCACTGAAGCATACAGGTCGTAATCTTCGGCATCTGTAATTGTGACATCGTAAAAGTTTCCTACACTTAGTTCCTCTTTGTCTGATGTTATGAATACTTCTCCATCAACCTCTGGTGAGTCAAATTCTGTTCTTCCTACAAAGTACTTTCCCTCTTTTCTGTCCACCACAACCTTCATACTGTCTCCTATTTTTTCTGCACCTATCTTTGCAGAGAGTTGTCGCTGTATCTCCATAAGAGCGTCAGCACGCTCTTTTTTCACCTCGTAAGGGACACTGTCTGTGTAGTTTTCACCAGCGTATGTACCCTCCTCATGGGAATAAGAAAAAACACCAAGTCGCTCGAACTTGGCACTGAGAACAAACTCTTTTAGTTCATCAAAATCTTTTTCCGTTTCGCCGGGATGCCCAATTAACATTGCTGTGCGTAGATGTATTCCCGGCACTTCGTCTCTTATTTGCTTCAAAAGCCTGATAGTTTCCTGCTTAGAGCTGTTCCTTCTCATCATTCTAAGCATATTGTCACTTACATGTTGTAATGCTATATCAAGGTATTTTGAAACATTATTCCTTTCCCGCATAACATCCAACAGCTTATAAGGAAAGTCAACAGGATACGCGTAGTGTAGTTTTATCCACTCAAAGCTGTTAATATCAGCAAGTCTATTTACCAAATCGGGAAGCATATGCTTTTTGCGAATGTCAAGGCCATAGGATGATAAGTCCTGAGCGACCACCAGTAGCTCCTTAACTCCTTTATCGGCTAGTAATTTTGCCTCTTCGACCAAACTAATGATTGGTTTTGAGACATGTAGTCCTGTTATGCGGGGAATTGCACAGTATGAGCATTTGCGGCTACACCCTTCTGATATTTTCAGATATGCGTAGTGGGAAGGCGTAGTGAGATAGCGATGACTGCTTAAGTTCATCTTGTATTCGCTTCCCAGTTCATCTATCATCTTCTTTATTTCAAATTTTCCATAGACCCCGTCAATCTCTGAAATTTCTTTTGCAAGCTCTGCTCCATACCGGGCAGATAAACAGCCAAAAACAAATATTTTACCAACCTGTCCCTTAGACTTAGCGTCAACGTAGCTCATAATTGTTTCAATTGACTCTTCTTTTGCCTCTGAAATAAAGCCGCACGTATTTATGGCAACAATGTCTACACCCCTGCCGTCAAAATCATGAACAATCTCAAAACTATTTGCATCAAACTGCTTTAACAGCAACTCAGAATCAACAAGGTTTTTTGAGCATCCCAAGGTTACTACATTAACCTTTATTTTTGCTTTCTGAGACTTTTGCAAAACTCATCTTTTTATTAATATTTTAGTCAAAGTCTTTTTTGATATCCTCGCCTAAATTATCAAGTTGTGGTTTTTTTTATTGAGTTTTTTCCAACTTGAACCAAAGATTTTTGCCTTGCAAAGACCTCACTTTGTAAGGCAACTGTTTTTGGTTTGTAGCTATCTAATAAGCAGAAGATTAGTTTATAGAAAAAAGTGAGTCTACAAACTCTTTTCTGCGAAAAATCTGCAGGTCTTCTACTCCCTCTCCAAGTCCAATATACTTTACAGGTATCTTAAATTGGTCGGAAATACCTATAACTACTCCACCCTTAGCAGTTCCATCCAGCTTAGTCAGAGCCATGGTGCTAACATCCGTTGCTTCGGTAAACTGCTTAGCTTGCTCAAAAGCATTTTGCCCTGTTGACCCATCCAGAACAAGAAGTACCTCTTGTGGTGCATTTGGAAAAACTTTCTTCATCACATTTTTTATCTTGGAAAGCTCATTCATAAGGTTTACCTTATTATGAAGGCGTCCCGCCGTATCTATAATAACAACGTCAGTGTTATTGGCTTTAGCCGATTGCAAGGTGTCAAAAGCAACTGATGCAGGATCGGACCCCGTTTTCTGCTTTACAACAGGAACATCTACCCGCCTGGCCCATATTTCAAGCTGCTCTACTGCCGCAGCCCTAAAAGTATCGGCAGCACCAAGCATCACCTTTTTCCCCACCTGCTTGAATTGCCAAGCAATCTTTCCTATCGTAGTTGTCTTGCCCACTCCATTTACTCCAACCACCATTATAACATACGGCTCATCGCTATCAGGAAGGTCAAAGTTGGACACATCAACAGATTTGTTCTCTTCAAGAAGTGTAGCAATCTCCTCCTTCAATATCACATTAAGTTCAGCTACTCCCATGTAACGCTCTTTGGCTACGCGTTTTTCGATGCGCTCTATAATCTTAAGTGTTGTATCAACTCCAACATCGGAGGTGATAAGTACCTCCTCAAGGTTATCTAGTACTTCATTGTCAACTTTTGACTTTCCGACAACGGCCCTTGAAAGCTTCTTGAAAACACTCTCTTTTGTTTTTGCGAGCCCTTTGTCCAGGGTCTCCTTTTTCTTGCCGGTAAAATTAAATAGCCCCATAACATCATTATTTTCAATGCAGTAAAAGATGCAATAAATGAGCTGATAGCCACAACTGCATACAGTTCAGTCTTATAGTCACAAAAAAGCTTCCATCATACGCATTGATGAAAGCTTTTTTCTATTTCAAAGAGGTACCCTTTAGCTACTCCTTGAAGTAGTTTTTGATTTCCTCATTAGGTACAATATTTTCAATGAAAGAGTATGAGCCTGTTTTCTTAGACTTTACCATCTTTATCACTTTAGCGTGCCCTTTACCTCCTCCTTTCTGGAGTGACGCAACTGCTTTTTTTGCCATAGCTTTTTATTTTATCTCTTTGTGAATTGTCATACGCCTGAGGATAGGATTATATTTCTTTATCTCCAGACGCTCTGGTGTATTTTTGCGATTTTTAGTGGTTACATATCTTGATGTGCCAGGCATTCCACTATTTTTATGCTCTGTACACTCTAGTATTACCTGTACTCTATTACCTTTTTTTGCCATTGCAACAGCCCGTTAAATTTTATCAATATATCCCTTTGCTTTAGCATCCTTCAAAGCAGTGCTCAGCCCTTTTTTATTTATCAGGCGCAGTCCAGCAGCCGAAATTTTCAGGTCAATCCAACGGTTGTCCTCAGGCAGATAGAACCGCTTTTTAAACAGGTTTACATCAAATCGTCTTCTTGTTCTGCGCTTTGAGTGGGAAACATTATTTCCCATCATCACTTTTTTCCCTGTTATCTGACAAACTTTTGACATTTTGAATATTCTTTTCTTAAATATTTTCAGTCCTATTAATCACCCCCACTATTCTGAATGGTTTGCAAAGTAATCACTTTTATATTAAAATTTCAAGTCCCAAAGCATTTTTCTTACCACATATACACACATATAGTCTAAAGGCTGTGGTAATACTCCTGAATAACAGCTCAAGCTTATCAAGCATATCTGTATCAAAACCCTACTGTCCTTCGGCTCCACCTACACCTCTTTATCTATTTTGTAAGAGTTTCTGTCGATGGAGTTTCTTGATATCAGCTCACTTATAAAACCTGTCAAAAATAGCTGAGTACCTATAATCATAAATGTAAGGGATAGGTAAAAATAGGGGCTCAAGGTCACTTTTTCAGCAACAATATCTTTAGCATTACAATATATTTTATTCACTCCCAGCCAGGCAGCAGAGATAAAACCTATTGCAAACATCAGTGAGCCTAATGTTCCAAATGGATGCATCGGGCGTTTCCCAAACTTGGAGATAAAAAATATCGATATCAGGTCAAGGTAGCCATAGATAAAACGGCTTAATCCAAACTTAGTGGTGCCATATTTGCGGGGGCTGTGTTTAACAACCTTTTCCCCTATTTTTAAAAACCCGGATTGTTTAGCAAGATATGGGATATAGCGATGCATTTCACCATATATTTCAATATTTTTTACCACATCTTTTTTGTACGCCTTCAACCCACAATTAAAGTCATGTAGCTTTATCCCTGTTATTATACCTGCCGCTTTATTATACAGCTTACTGGGCAACCTTTTCGATAATGGGTCATAGCGCTTCTTCTTCCATCCCGAAACTAGGTCATACCCATCTTTCTCTATCATATTAAACAACTCGGGTATTTCATAGGGGTTGTCCTGAAGGTCAGCGTCCATTGTAATTACAACATCTCCACGGGAAGCGCCAAACCCTATATGGAGCGCTGCCGACTTTCCATAGTTCCGCCTAAATTTGATGCCTTTCACCTTACTATGCTTCTTCGATGCTTCTTCGATCCACTGCCACGAATCATCAGTGCTACCATCATCAACAAAAATAACTTCATAAGTGTATTTGTTGGCCTCCATTACACGCATAATGCAGCTGTGTAATTCAGGCAATGACTCTACCTCGTTAAGCAAAGGTATAATTACAGAAATATCCATTTTCTAAAATTGTCAATTTATTTCTAATCTCTAATCAACTTCTGTAAAAGGGTTTAAAGGGGCTTTTTTCATAAATGCAGCAGTCACTAGCGAAAATACTACTCCCATAAAAGCAGTCCAGAAAATATGACCCGCTGCTATTGTAAATGGAGAGATTGTACTCTTTATCATATCTATAAATATCCTAGCCTGCTCTTTATCCATAGTGTCCATTAATTTTTCCTCTGTGTCAGAGACAAGTTGTTTTATCAAATTAGAGTCAATAAATTTACAAAAAATATATGTTGATAAACCCAACAATACGGAGATAACAAACACCTGGGAAATACCTAAGCTCAATGCTTTTCCGTATGATAAACCCACGCTTTCATTTTGCGCTTGAAATTTCTTCATTGCCTTAACTAGCCCAATAATGATAACGAGATACGAGAGAAGAGTAAACGTATTGGAAAAGAAATTACCCATCGAGTAGTACAACATCTGTAGCAGTATGATAGCCGCGCCTGTATACAGGCCATAAGTCATAGCACTATCCCACACAGCATAGCTCCTGTTATTCATACACTTCTAAACAAAAAAACATAAAACAAATATACTTTTCCCCCTCTGTGGGAAGTACCTTACGCAGAGCAAAGGCTACGGAAAAATGGCACTAAGAAGCAGAAGGAGGATAAAACTTGAGGCTTTTGTACAATTCATCTTTCTTATTAATATTTTCGTCAAAATCCTCTCCACAAAGTTATCAGTTTGCATCAGTAAATTACGGTTTTCATCGAGTTTTTCCTTAGCTATAATTTTTTATTTTGCAAAGATCTCAACTTATTTAGTTGAAAAACAATCCAAATAAGGATAAACATATCCGCATAGATAAGCAAATATACTACTCCAAGATGGAGCATGAAAGAGCAGTAATGCTGCGTAGACGTTTTAATATAATAAGAGGCTGCCTCTTGGAAGCCTCTTACTTATTTGTATGTCTGAAAATTTTATATTAAGCGTTGTCTACAGAATACATGTGAGCAATAAGTTCAACAACTTTGCATGAGTACCCCCATTCGTTATCGTACCACGACACTACCTTGACAAAGTTATCGTTGAGTCCGATACCGGCGCCTGCATCAAAAATAGAGGTGCGGGAGTCACCCACAAAATCATTAGATACAACAGCATCTTCTGTATAACCCAAAATACCCGCCAGAGAGCCTGTGGAAGCTTCTTTCATAGCTGCACAGATAGTCTCGTATGAAGCGCCTTTCTTTAAACGGCATGTCAGGTCAACAACTGATACATCTGGAGTTGGGATACGAAAAGCCATGCCTGTCAGTTTTCCATTTAGCTCTGGAATAACTTTACCAACAGCCTTGGCAGCGCCTGTTGATGATGGGATAATATTCTGCCCTGCACCACGGCCACCACGCCAGTCTTTCATGGAGGGGCCATCTACGGTCTTCTGTGTCGCAGTTGCTGCATGTACAGTAGTCATCAATCCTTCTTCAATTCCAAACTTGTCATTAAGTACCTTTGCGATAGGAGCAAGACAGTTGGTTGTGCATGATGCATTTGAAACAAAGTTCATATCTGAGGTGTATTTATCATTATTTACACCCATAACGAACATAGGAGTGTCGTCTTTAGAAGGAGCGGACATAATAACCTTTTTGGCACCTGCGTCAATATGTGCCTGTGCTGTATCTTTAGTTAAAAAGATTCCTGTTGACTCAACTACATACTCAACGCCAATATCACTCCATTTGAGATTGGCAGGATCTTTCTCTGCTGTAACGCGTATCTTTTTGCCATTTACAACAAGCGAGTTCCCTTCTACAGACACCGTGCCATCAAAGCGCCCGTGGGTAGAATCATACTTAAGCATGTACGCCATGTACTCAACGCCTATAAGGTCGTTGATGCCCAAAACCTCCACACTATTACTTTTATTCACTGCAGCGCGCAGGACTAAACGCCCGATACGCCCAAAACCATTGATACCAATTTTAATCTTTGACATATTTATTAAATCGTTTAAATAAAATTATTAAGGTTGAACTTCGAAAAAAAATCATATTAAAAATAGCACACAAATGTAGCAATAATATATCCAAAATAACAAGAACTAATCCGTAACATTATTGGCAGGACAAAATATTTTTTCTGAACAAATAGAGCATGAAATTTTTCGCAAAACAAGAAAGTGCCTCAGGCCGAGAGAAGGAGTGATTAGAAGCTGTAATCTGCCGGTATATTTAATGAGTGCCTTTAAGGTATTCTTAGTAAAAGTGAGGTTTTTACAAAGTGGAATATTCTGGTTTGTAATTGAAGGGAGGTTTGATGATATCCTCAATGTAAGTGAAAATTTTTAATAGGAACTTTAAGCAGCAAAGATGTTCTTTGCAAAGGTTTTTTTTAGTAATATTTCTGCTATTTGTCTGCAAATGGCTTAAAGCTTTGTTTTTTTATAAAATTGACTACCTTTGTGCCTGATTTTGAATTAATGTTACACTGTTGTCATTAAAAGTCTGGCTATGCTGCGGAGTAACTATTGTATCAATTAAGTTTTAATTTTGTATTTATTATAATGTACTTAACATCTGAAAAGAAAGTCGAATTTTTTAAAAAACATGGAAAAAGTGATAAAGATACGGGGTCTGCTGAGGGACAGATTGCACTTTTCTCTTTTCGTATCAGTCATCTAACTAACCACCTGAAAAACAACAAAAAAGATTACAGCACACAGCGTGCTCTCATTAAAATGGTTGGAAAACGTCGCTCACTGCTTAATTATTTAAAGCGTAAAGATATTGAGCGTTATCGTGCTATTATTAAAGAGTTGAATCTGCGTAAGTAGAAAAGGGTTGTCAATCTTTTTTAAAGGCAACTTAAAAGTAGCTGTCTTTTTTGCGCAACAAAACTGACAAAGGGCAGGCAATAAGCGTTATCATTTATTAGTGCAAAGCGGTATTAAAGTTTTTTGAAAGCAGGCCTTAAAAGTGATTTTTGTTTGCAACTTTTTCAAGCAGGAAGTATTAAAGAATACGAGACTCCTACCCAATTTCGTATTTTGAATTTGTTTTAAAAATTTTTATCAAAAAAACTCATGTATAAAGTTCTTACCAAAACAATAGATCTGGGAAATGGTCGTACCATCACGATTGAAACCGGTAAATTGGCAAAACAGGCCGATGGTTCAGTTGTAGTAAAGATGGGTGATACAATGCTTTTAGCAACAGTAGTTTCATCAAGCGAGGCTTTGGAAGGCGTAGATTTTATGCCACTTTCAGTTGACTACAGAGAAAAGTTTTCAGCTGCCGGGCGTTTCCCCGGAGGGTTTCTAAAGAGAGAAGGGCGCCCTTCCGATGATGAGATTCTGATAGCGCGATTGGTCGACAGAGCATTGCGTCCATTGTTTCCGGAAGATTACCACGCAGAAACAGCCGTGATGATAGCGTTAATATCATCAGGTGAAGATGAGATGCCTGACTGTTTGGCAGGATTGGCTGCATCTGCAGCGATTGCCGTATCAGATGTTCCATTTGAATGTCCAATATCGGAAGTTCGTGTTGCTCGTGTTAATGGGGAATTTATTATCAATCCATTAGCGAGCCAGATTGCCGATTCTGATATTGATATTATAGTTGGTGCTTCGTACGACAATATTATGATGGTTGAAGGAGAGATGAATGAGGTGTCTGAAGAAGAAACACTTAAAGCTATAAAATATGCACATGAAGCAATAAAGGAGCAGTGTAAGATACAGGAAGAGATGACAGCTTCGCTCAAAGTCCAAAAGCGTGAATATTGCCATGAAGAGAATGATGAGGAGCTTAAAAGCCAGGTTTGGGATGAGACTTATCAGAAAGTGTATGATACTGCCCGTTCAATTATAACAGACAAGAAGGAGAGGCACGAAGCGTTAACCAAAATAAAGGATGATTTCACGGAGGCGTATAGTGAAGGCAAGGAAGAGGATGAGGTGGATGTCGCATTAATAGACCGCTATTATCACGATGTAGAAAAGGAGGCTATAAGGCGCATGATTTTAGATGAAGGTATCCGTGTTGATGGACGCTCTGCATCAGATATACGTTCTATTTGGGGAGAAGTTGACTACCTGCCGGGAGCACATGGGTCGTCTATTTTTACTCGTGGCGAAACACAGTCATTAACAAGTATTACGCTCGGTACCAAAATGGATGAAAAAATAATAGATAATGTAACTGTTCAAGGGAAAGAGCGCTTTTTGTTACATTACAACTTTCCCCCGTTTTGCGTAGGCGATGCTCGTACACCCAGAGGGACTTCACGCAGGGAGATTGGGCATGGGAACCTTGCGCACCGCTCTTTAAAAAAGGTGCTTCCCGATAACTTTCCATATATTGTGCGTGTTGTTTCTGATGTGCTGGAGTCAAATGGTTCATCGTCAATGGCGACCGTATGCGCGGGAACAATGGCTTTAATGGATTCGGGTACGCAGTTGAAAAGGCCGGTTTCCGGTATCGCTATGGGGTTGATCACAGATAAGGATTCTGGTAAATTTGCAGTTTTATCCGATATTCTCGGAGATGAAGACCACCTCGGAGATATGGATTTCAAAGTTGCCGGAACAGAAAAAGGAATTACAGCAACCCAAATGGATATAAAGGTAGATGGGCTATCATATGATATATTAACAAAAGCCCTGCAGCAGGCAAAAGAGGGGCGTAAGCATATCCTTGATAAGATGTTGGAGGTTATTGACAAGCCGCGTGAGGATTTTAAACCCAATGTTCCACGCATTACAACTATTACAATACCTAAGGATATGATTGGGCCGGTTATAGGGCCGGGAGGAAAAATAATCCAGCAAATCCAGGAAGATACTGGCTCCACAGTAGCTATTGAGGAGCTTGACGATTTGGGCTACGTAGAGGTTAGTGCTCCCAACAAAAACGCTGTTGAGGCAGCGCTTGAGCGTATACGTGCAATTGTTGCCGTTCCTGAAGTGGGGGAGGTATATAAGGGGAAGGTAAAGTCAATTGTTCCTTTTGGAGCATTTGTTGAGATAATACCTGGTAAAGAGGGGCTTTTGCATATTTCTGAGATAGATTGGAAGCGAATTGAAAAGCCTGAAGATGTTGTAAAAGAGGGTGAAGAGATTGAAGTTAAACTTCTTGATATAGATTCCCGTTCCGGCAAATTAAAATTGTCGCGTAAGGCACTACTACCACGCCCTCAAAGGGCGGAGAGTCCTGGTGGGGGAAACAAGGGAGGTAAAACTCCACATGGATCAGGCGACTAAAGTATAAATATATTTGTTGCTATTATTTTAAATGCCCGCTGTCGGGCATTTTTTGTATCTCTGTGTTTTTTTGTGGCACATTTTAGGAGTAAGTGGTATATTGAGCGACTATTTATTACCTGTATTTTAGGTTGGTAAGGGTTTTGGTTGAAATATAATACGCATAAAGAAAGAGGTTGTCCAAACAGACACCCTCTTTTGTTAAATGTGGAGCCGATCGGGATCGAACCGACGACCTCTTGACTGCCAGTCTGGAGCCGATCGGGATCGAACCGACGACCTCTTGACTGCCAGTCAAACGCTCTAGCCAACTGAGCTACGGCCCCTCATTATGGGGCAAAAGTACAATTTTTTATATTTTAAGGCCTTTACAAATCCAAAGTTTTAGCTCATATTGGAGGAAAAACATAGGTGGGAATTGCATCTTGTTTGTGTAGGGTGTTGTTTTTCAAGGCATTGTCAGTTAAAAAAATAGCAGGTGAGAAGATGTGATTTTGTACAGGCAGCATCTTTCTTGTCAGTGGTAGTGCTATGCCTTTTGCACATATAGTTGTCCGGCTGCATATTTCATTACTTTTATCTTTTCACCCTTTTCTATATAGCCTATCTCTGCGCTCGCATCAAAGATGTCTCCCTCAATGTCGATCTTGCCGGAAGGGCGCAGTACAGTTTCTGCAACTCCTGTTCTTCCAACCATATTTATATTATCTGTGTCTACTCCTATAAATCCATCTGCTTTATCTTCTGTCATTTTTAATGCAAGATTTTTGAATGGACCTCCAGAAGAGACAAACACCTTTTTACTACCCCATAGAGAGAAAATGAAGGCGGCAGTTATTGCAGCAAGTACCACTACAAAAGCGCGGATGATCTCGCTTGTGGCAACACCGTCAAAGTTAAACCGGACATTACCGATCATGCTTAGAATAAGTCCTGCCATAACCATGATAATTCCGGATATCCCGGCAATTCCAAAGCCGGGAATTACAAATATTTCTACTGCTATCAGGAATACTCCGACTGCAAAGATGATAATCTCCCAGTTTTCGGCAAGCCCTTCAAGGTAAAGAGGTGAAAAGTAAAGTATAGCAGCAGTTATTGATGCTGCAATCGGAAAACCAATCCCCGGGCTTTGCATTTCAAAGTATATGCCTCCGATAATTATCATGATTAAGATCCCTGACACGTAAGGGCTCACCAAAAAACCAATTAGCTTTTCAAGAGTAGTGGGTTTGTACTCTCTTATTTCATAGTTTTCAAAACCGGACTTCTCTATAACCTCATAAATATCTTCAGCAATTCCTTCGCAAAAACCAAGTTCTATGGCCTCCGTAGGTGTCATTGTTAGTACTTTGCCTGTATCGGAAACACCTTCTATAAACAATTGTTCATCGACCATTGCTTCCGCAATATCGGGGTTTCTTCTCCATCTTATAGTTGTGTCGTTATTGGCCACTACAGTATCTTTGCCCTGCGCCTCGGCAGTTGCCCGCATTACAGACCGCATATAGCTCTGATATTTATCAGGCAGCATATCACCTGTTTGGTCTACAACAGTTGCCGCGCCAATACTGGCACCTGCTTTCATATATATACTATCGCACGCAATCGAAATTAATGCGCCTGCTGAAGCGGCATTGTTATTTATAAATACATAAGTGGGTATGTCGCTATCGAGTATTATGGTTCTGATTGAATCTGCATCCAGGACTGTTCCCCCGTAAGTATTTAACTGAATAACAAACAGGTCTGCACTAAAGGAGTCTGCCTCCTCAAATGCCTGTTTGGTCTGCCTCCATGTACCGGGGCTGATATTGCCTGTAATGTCGTATCTGAATACCCGCTTCTTATTAGCATCAATAGTATCTAGCACAGAAGAAGAGGAAGAGACCTTGAAGGCGAGAGTAAGTATAAGTAGTAGTTGTATAGTATGCTTCATCTGTATCAAAATATTTATGCATCAAATACTCTCAATATATTTCCAAAATAGTTCAAGGCCTTTGCGCTTATCTCTGTCAAATACAAAGCTAATATTTTTAGTATAATAATTATATACATTGAGGCCGGGATACTTGCCCATATTTTTGTCGGCCACCCGGCAAATGTTATCAATGCCAAGTTTAAGAGCATTATTAAACATGTCTTTAAACATACCTGAAAGCTTTCGGTTAGTTGCCCAACACGCAAAGGCAAAGCCGTATCCAGATAGTTTTTTCCACTCCTCTCCCAGGTCATATATGTATGGGTACCGACTTTCTATTTCAAAAACCTTATCGCCAATAACCAATCCTGCTACATTGCCGATAATTGATTCTTTTTCAAAGTTATAACCCCCATCCTTCCAATCAGGAGCTATGTGCCAATAGTTTTTAGCAAGCACCTGCGCAAGCAGAGCAGAGGTTTTTGACTCTTTATCCAAAATAATCTTGTTGATGTTTTTAACAGGTACATTGCTGGCAAGGACCACTGTTCGCACTTCTCCTGACGAACCTATGCAGTAGTCCGAAATGATATCAATGTCGGGGTTGCCGGGAATAGAGGCTGTTGGTATCAGCCCTATGTCTACACTACCTTCTGCCAACTTCCTTGCACAGGTAGATGGAGTATCAGGGATAAGTTTTACTAAACCAGATACTTCGGAGTTATGCAAGCCATAAACAAAAGGCTCTGCATTTAAGTAAGAGACCACCGACACTTTAAGCCTATCCATAGTAGGTTAATAAAAAAGCAGGTCAAATTTAATGAAAAATAGTGTTTGTAATAATGAAAGCTATTTATGTTACCGGCTCTGGTTATAATTTTTTAAAGAATAAAAAAATCTCTCTTTTTCAAAAACTTACATCCCGGGGGTGTTTAAAAAGAGTTTTGGCGAAAATATTAATTAAGGAATGAGTTTTGTGAAGGCCTTATAATTTTATCAACTTTTTGCATGGTAATGCTAAGTTCGCTATGGCTGAGAAACAATTAATTATAGTAGTTGTAAAATGGTATTGAGGCTTGGAAATGTTAAAAACGTGATAGTTATCAACACTTACTTTCAGACGAAAAATAAATATGAGTAACCCGTTTCGTTATTAAATGTTATTTTTGTCCAGAATATTTTTAAATCAGGGTGTAAATATATGGGAAAGATAATTGCTATTGCAAATCAAAAGGGGGGTGTTGGAAAAACCACTACTGCCATCAATCTAGCTGCCAGTCTGGCTATTCTGGAGTATAAAATATTGATTATTGATGCTGATCCTCAGGCCAATGCAACATCCGGACTGGGGGTGGATACTCGTAATATTGAGAGTAGTATTTACGAGTGTATCATTGATAATACAGACCCGGACAAGGTTATATTGAAAACAAAAACAGAAAATCTTGATATTCTTCCTTCTCATATTGATTTGGTAGGCGCGGAGATAGAAATATTAAATATTCCTGACAGGGAGAGGGTTTTAGAAAAAACTTTATCAAAGGTCAGAGAGAATTACGATTTTATTTTTATTGACTGCTCCCCCTCACTGGGGCTCATTACAGTAAATGTGCTTACAGCGGCCGATTCTGTAATAATACCTGTGCAGTGTGAATATTTTGCACTGGAGGGTCTTGGGAAGCTACTAAATACAATAAAGATTATTCAGGAGCATCTGAACACTAGGCTGGCAATTGAGGGTTTTTTGCTGACTATGTACGACTCTCGGTTGAATTTATCTAACCAAGTGTATGAGGAGGTTAAAAAGCATTTCCAGGAGATGGTTTTTAGCACTGTGGTGTCACGCAATATTCGTCTGTCTGAAGCTCCCAGTTACGGAGTTCCGGCGATCGAATATGATGCGGGATCGAAAGGGTCGGTCAACTACCTGAATGTAGCTAAGGAGTTAATTGAGAATTATAATAAAGATAAATCGAAAAAGAGAGAGGCTGTCAAATAATAAGTAACAGTTTGCTAAATCTTTTTAGGCTATGGCAAAACGTAACGCACTAGGAAGAGGGCTTGGAGCTCTGATTGATAATGCAGATAATGCAAAAGAATCAGCGAAGGCCTCTATGTCAAACGAAATAAGTATTTCGGAAATTGAAGCTAACCCATATCAGCCACGTATCAATTTTGATAGAGAAGCGCTGGCAGAATTGGCAACTTCTATAAAAGAGAATGGGATTATCCAGCCTATAACCCTTAGGAAGCTGGACGGAGGTAAGTTTCAGATAATTGCAGGGGAGCGTCGTATTCGTGCAGCAAAGGAGGTTGGGTTGAAAAAGATCCCCGCTTTCATACGTGAAGCCGGTGATGACGAGATGCTTGAGCTGGCTCTTGTAGAGAATGTGCAAAGAGAGGATCTTGACGCTATTGAGGTGGCTCTCAGCTACCAAAGATTGATTGACGAGTGCCAGTTAACCCAGGAAAGTCTGAGCGATAAAGTAGGTAAAAGACGCTCAACAATTTCAAATTATATAAGATTACTAAAGCT
This sequence comes from Tubiluchus corallicola, assembly GCA_030141605.1. Taxonomy (NCBI): domain Eukaryota; kingdom Metazoa; phylum Priapulida; class Priapulimorpha; order Priapulimorphida; family Tubiluchidae; genus Tubiluchus; species Tubiluchus corallicola. Next base: position 99,174 of record JAQGDQ010000468.1, on the reverse strand, counting down.
GCCTGCTACCATACAAAAAGCAATTCGTGAACAAAAAATTAGTATGGGGCACGCAAAATCTTTGATTAATATTACCGATCACGACACACAAATAAAGATATGCAGGCAGATAGAGCGGGAAGATCTATCGGTAAGAAAAACTGAAGAACTAGTTCGCCGCACTAGCCTTGGGAATGAGATAGAGGGTAAGCTTCAGAAGGCTGGGGTAAAAATACCCAAGGAGTATCATATTTTAAAAAATCATCTGGAGAAACACTTTAGTACAAGTGTTGATTTTAGGATCAACAACAGTGGCAAAGGCAAGATTATGATTTCATTCAGCGACACTAATGAATTAGAAAGAATTATTGGTATTTTTGACCGATTGAATTCGTAAATTTGTTCTTGTGGGTACCACAAAAAAGTTGTTAGTCGGAGTTTTAGTACTGTCTTGCATGTTGCTGTGTTGCATCTTTTCTTCAGCACAGGGCAGCCAGGAAAATGGCGATAGTGTGACAGTGCTGATTCCCTCAGTAACCAGCACTTCTGAACTACCATCTCCAAAGAAAGCATCATTGTACTCGGCGCTGTTTCCGGGAGGTGGACAGATATACAACAACAAGTACTGGAAGCTTCCTATCATATACGGAGGGTATGCTGGACTAATCTACGGATTTGGGTGGAACAACAACTTCTATAATAAGTATTTTGAGGCATTTCGAACAATGTCACAATATGCTGGCCCGGAAGAGATGCCACAGAGTGAAATAGATTTTTTAAATGAATTTCTTAATAATCCGTCAATAGATTTGACTCAGCAGCGACATTTTGACCATGTTAAGGAGTCACTGGAGAGAAGTAAAGACTATTTTCGGCGGAATAGAGACTATAACGTAATCGGAATGATTGTGCTACATATACTTACAATAATTGATGCCAGTGTAGATGCAAATCTTATGGATTATGATGTTAGTGACGGGCTAACTATGAGAATTGAACCGGTACCAATTGATTTATGGAGTAACCAGCAGCCTGCGGGTCTAAGATTGAAAATTAGGTTTTAATTTTTACTGTAGCGTTTTTGCAATGCGAAGGGTTTTGTTTCAGGTAGATAAAAGTTAGGTGAAAGTCTACATCGTGTTAGCATAAAGTTATGATTCTAAAGGAGGCTTAAGAGAAGAGATAATAGGTAACCCGAGGGTGTGTTTTGTAATGTCCTCAATTTAATGGCAGGAGCAGTGATGATATATAAAAAAAGATTAATGTATAAATTTTTCATCGTAATGAGTATAAGGTGTAAGTTATGTGCACTAATATGTACCCTGATAGTGTGCGGACTGTTTGAGTTGTCTGCAAAGGGGTATTGTCAGCAGGGGGTAGGTTTTAACGAGTTTCAATCTGTTCCTGTGTCTAAGGCTGCCTCGGACTATGCACCGCCTGATTCCTTAATGCACCTGCTGTCTGATTCCGTATACAAAAAAAGGCTGGAGGCTATGGATTCATATGTTGATCTCTCCTTTAATTCTACAGTTAAGAAGCTAATTCATCATTATACTATAAAGGAAAAAGGGCGCAAGCAGGTTTCTTCTATGCTGGGCCTTGCAGACTACTATTTTCCGATTTTTGAAGAGATATTGGATAGGTATGAAATGCCATTGGAGCTAAAGTATATGGCAATAATTGAGTCCGCGTTAAATGAGAAGGCTACGTCAAGAGCTGGGGCGTGTGGGCTTTGGCAGTTTATGTATCGCACCGGTAAAGAGTATGGATTAGAGATAACATCGTTTGTTGATGAGCGCCGCGATCCTATAAAGTCTACAGATGCTGCTGTAAGGTACTTGCGGGATTTGTATAAAATGTATAAAGACTGGCCATTGGTGATTGCAGCATATAACTGCGGTCCGGGAAATGTAAACAAAGCGATCCGGCGATCAGGAGGAGTGAGAAACTATTGGGATATTTATCGTTTTCTTCCCTCTGAAACACGTACTTATGTGCCGGCATTTACTGCGGCCAGCTACGCTATGCATTATGCAAAAGAGCATCACCTGGTGCCTGATACACCAAATTTTAATATCGTTGTTGATACACTTCATGTACAGGACTATCTACATTTTGATCAGCTGAGTGCAATTCTTGATATTGATAGTAATGAGTTAACCCGTTTAAATCCTCAATACTGGCGAAATATTATACCAGCAAAAAAGGGGAAGCCTTATGCATTGATACTTCCCACTCAAAAGGTGTCTCAGTTTATTGATTACGAAAAGGAGGTGTATGCATATAATAGGGAAAAATATTTCCCGGACAATAAAATAGCCACACCCAGCAACAGTAGAAAGACTGGTGGTCGCGCAATAGAAGGGGAAGGGGATAAGGTGTTGTATACAGTGAAGTCTGGTGACAACATAGGGTTCATTGCAGAGTGGTTTAATGTACAGGCTTTTGATATTCGGTACTGGAACAATACCGGTAACCTTATAAGGGTTGGCCAGAAGCTGGTAATATATGTGCCTAAGGGGCAAGGAGAGCGCTATAGAAAACTTAATGAGATGTCATTTGCAGAAAAACAGTCCGGTTCCAAAGGGGTGGTAACTGTATCATCGCAGAGTGTTGATAAAGCTGAGTATGATGGCTACATAGTGTATGTCGTGAAGAAAGGCGAAAGCCTGTGGACAATCGCCAGAAAATTTCCTGGAGTTTCTAACGATGATATTATGAAAGCTAATAATATAGGATATACGGAGAAAATATACCCTGGCCAGAGGCTGAAAATTCCCTCAAGAACGTAAGCCTTCTTTTTAGTGCATGCAAAAAAGGGTTAAGTATTTAGAGCCCTTTGTAAGATGAAGTCTTTAGTACACTATGCTTTTTATGAAGCAAAATATTTTGCTTCAGGCTGAAGGAGGCCCGATGAAAGCACAGTTTTTTTACCGGTGTATGAGGGCATATCGGTAGATATTCTGAAGCACGAGTGTAAAGATTGCTACACTACCATTACTATTTCGACACTTTTTGACTTTTTACAAGTAGTTTTTGTACTGCAACAATAAACAGGCCTGTCATTACCAGGTTTACAGTAAGGCTTAACACTGCTATTATTAAAATGGGCCCTCCCAGATTATAGTTTAATGCTATCATTAAAACACCTGCCCCTACTTCACCCCTGGCAAACATGCTGATAGATAAGGCTACTCTTTCATATACTGTGTGTCTTCTGTAACAAAATACAGGGAATGATTTTCCTATATTAGATAGGATAGTAATCATAAATACATGAAAAGCAATTTCTCCCCAGCTCATCATAGGTTGGGATGCTGTAATTGTATTGGAGGTTAATGACAGGTCATCCAGGCTGGTAAACTGCGGCATACTAATTCCCACCAGTAACATAAAGATACAGGAGATAACTAATGATGCCTTTACTTTGGATGGGGATTCATTATGGTGTGGGCATTTCATAACAATTCCGAGCACAAAAGCAGGCATAAGAATTTCTATATGAATAGAGGCTGAATCCGGTCCTGCCATTGTGAGAATATGTACGCCCTCACAGATAATCGTTATTAAGAATGAGTATGTGACTAACCAGCCCCACGAATGAGGTATTGCAACTCTGTTCATTCTTTTCCATGCTACCACCAGCAATAAGGAGACTACAATCAATACAACAGAGAGCTGCCACACCATGCCTATCATTATGATCTGCAGTGGTATCATTAGCAGCACTGTGTCTAAGTCATCGAAGATAGCTAGTACTCTAGCTTTTCGAAACATCCATGTTTCTGCCAGCCCCGCAGCAGCTAACATTGTAAATAGAACTCCTGCAGATGTAGGAGCAGCAAACCTTCCCAGCAGCAATGTTTCTTTCCATGAGTCCCAGTTAGAAAAACTACCCTCTCCCGGCAGCAAAAATAAGAAGTAAATGGTTACAAATATCCAGGGAAAAGCAGCAGTGGTCATTGCTACAACATAGTCATAGCCATAGCTTTTAATTTTTGTGCGCTCTATTTCGAACTCAAGTCCTACATTTATCATTATATAAGATAAAGCAACAAACATAATAAAGCTGAGCAAGTGGTTAATATGATGGTATACACCTCCAAACAGTAAAGGTAGTACTTGAGATAGAGCAAGTCCTAATAACAATAAAAAAGAAAAAATAATTATTTTTTTCATGACTTCGACAAGTGTTATATTTTATTTTCAGTGCACAATGTACAAGTTATTTTGCTTAAAAGTAGAATAATTCTAATTTAGGATATTTATACCTGGAAAGCCAGGCTGGAATTATTTTACCAGCTACAGGCCTTATCCCAAAGCGAGCTTGATAATAAAATAGAAAGCTATTGCTCCTGAGGTGACCAGCTTAATTATTGTTCCGCTAATAACTCCAATAAATGCTCCAGTCCCGGCTTTTAAAGCCTCTTTCGAGCTCTTTCTGCCCCCAATCAACTCTCCGGCTACAGCACCGACAAACGGGCCGAGCAATAGCCCTATAGGCGCAAAAGGCAGGCCGATTAATAAGCCCGCAATAGCTCCCCATATGCCGTACTTGCTACCTCCAAACTTTTTTGTCCCCCAAGCAGGAACTATATAGTCAAAAATAGTTACAGCAATAACTATAAACGCCCACAGGACAAGAAAGTTCCATGAAAAGCTAAACCTTTGAGTGAAATGCAGAAGTAAAAGCCCGACATACGAAAGCGGAGGCCCGGGAACTATGGGTACTATACAGCCTGCTAGCCCCGTTAGCACCAATAGTCCGCTAAAAATAATTAAGAAAATATCCATGGAGTTATTTAAAAGTTATAAGAAATATTCCGAGGTCTTTGCAAAACTCTTCTTTTTAGTTAATATTTTCGTGAAAATACTTTTTAAACTCTTTATTCGTAAGCAGGCTGAGAGTTTTCGTTGATTCTTTTCAGTGCAAGTCAATTTTTTCGTCTTGCAAAAACTTCTTTATATGTTTTGATTTATACAGTTCTGTTCGCAAGGATCGCAAGGATTGTGTAAATTTCTATAATTGTGTGACATGCTCTGATATTGTTGCAAATATAATATCTAGTACCTAACATGTCGATTTTTAGCAACAATTATTAGGAAAACTTAATGTAAACTTGAAAAAAATAAATATTTTGCACAATTAAAGGCTCTTATTTAAATATAAAAACCATTTAGCATGATTTGTCTAAGTAGAAAAATTTTCACTGTCCCTATTTTTGTTGTGTTACTATCAGTTGCTTTGTATGGGTGCTCAGGCAAGCCACCTCAGCGTCCAAATATACTGTTTATTATGAGTGACGATCATGCCTATCAGGCTGTTAGTGCTTATGGATATAGCCTTAACAATACGCCGAATATAGACCGTTTGGCTACCGAGGGTGCAATCTTTACGCGTGCTACTGTTACCAACTCTATATGTGCACCCAGCCGCGCAGTTCTTCTTACAGGGAAGCACAGCTTTGTGAATGGTAAGGTTGATAATATGCAACCTTTTGATTGGGGGCAGGATAATTTCCCCAAGCTGCTACAAAAAAATGGTTATGAGACTGCCTTAATAGGGAAGATACATCTTAACGGACTTCCGCAGGGCTTCGATTATTCAATGGTTCTTCCGGGACAGGGACAATACTATAATCCTGATTTTATTGTTAATGGGGAGATGAGACGTATTGAAGGTCACTGCACTGAACTGACAACCGAGTATACTTTAAAGTGGCTTGATGAGCAACGAGATAAAGAAAAGCCATTTTGCTTGCTTTACCATCAGAAAGCGCCGCACCGAAATTGGATGCCTGCCCCTAAATACCTAACTCTTTATGATGATAAAACATTTGATCCTCCGGCTAATTATTTTGATGATTATTCGGGACGCGGAAGTGCTGCGAGGGAACAGGAGATGCAAATAGACGGTCATATGCAATGGGGTCACGATTTCAAGATGATCACAGATCCTAATGGGGACAGTACCGGTTTTCACAAGGAGCTACGGAGGTTTAATAAGGATCAGCTGGATAGCTGGCTTGCCGCATATACACCAAAGAACGATGCAATGAAAGCTGCCGGGTTGAAAGGTAAAGAGCTAAGCAAGTGGAAGTATAACAGGTATATTAAAGATTACCTGCGCAGTATTAAGTCTGTTGACGACGGTGTTGGAGAGGTTTTGGATTATTTAGAGAAAAACGGTCTTGCTGATAATACGATTGTTGTCTATACTTCAGATCAGGGGTTCTACCTTGGTGAACACGGGTGGTATGATAAGCGGTTTATGTATGAGGAGTCGTTTCGCACCCCACTGCTAATACGATATCCAAAAGAGATTAAGGCTGGCACAAAAATTGACAAGCTTGTACAAAATCTTGATTTTGCTTCTACTTTTCTTGATTATGCAGGTGTTGAAATTCCTGAAGATATTCAGGGGGAGTCATTTCGTAAGTTAGTAGGGGGGCTTACGGATGAGTGGCGCGATGCTGTTTATTATACATATTATGAGTATCCTTCTGTACACATGGTTAAACGCCATTATGGAGTTGCTACCGATCGCTATAAGCTCATGCATTTCTATTATGATATAGATGAGTGGGAGCTTTATGATCTGCAGGAAGACCCGAGTGAGATGAAGAACGTATATGATGATCCTAAGTATGCAGGCGTACGAAAAGAGCTTCACAAAAAGCTTCAGGAGTTAAGAGATAAATATGGGGATTCGGATGAGTTGCAGCAAAAGTATCTGGACGCCTATCTCAAAAAGAGAGGTAGGGGGTAAACATAATATAAATACTTTTTTGTTAAAAAATGCTTTTTTAGGAGCAATCATACTGTGTGTCCAGGTGATTTTGATTATCTTTAGGGCGATTATATAATACTAGTATCATTCCGCAGCTTGCTGAAGTAGGAGGGGATTTTGAAAAGAGTTTTGACGGAAGTGTTAATTAAAGAGAGAGGTTTTGTGCAGGCCTCATAATTTTGTGTGAAGAAGTATGATTATTAAACTAGGGATTAGGTACCGCTTAGGGCTTGACAGGACTGTTAAAAAGGCAGATATAGAGCGAAAAAGATTTATTAATGCCAGCAGTCAACTGAAAGAGATGAGTGCGAGGGCTGAGGTAGCTCGGTTCAGGGAGTTGGATAAACTTATACATTCTGAAGAGTTTCAGCGTGATAAAAAGGAGGTACAGGGACTTCGGTTTAAGGGAAGTAAAGAGGAGGCTATGCTGTTGGAGCTGAAAGAGTTTAAGAAATCGAAAGATATAAGAGGGTATTATTCTATTATAAAATCGGCCTCATTTTCACGATTTCAAGGCATTGAAAATGGTAAAAAGCTGGAGAGGTATTTTAACCTGGATAAGCGTGTGCATAGCGCGGAGTTTAAAGAGGAGAATGCAAGTGCTCGCCTGGCGGGTAAAAAGAAGTATAAGACTACCGATGAGTACTTGGCGCTGAACGATTACCGTACGTTACAGAAAGACTCTGATATTAAGTTTTATAATAAGTTTATACGGTCATCTTCATATGCAAGATATAAGCGTGTTCTAACGCTAGATATACTTAGTAAAGTTAAAGAACTGGAGGCGGCAGTTTTATCAAAAGAGTTTAGTGACAGGGTTGCTTATCTGAAAGACGGGAAAAGGTATGAAAAAACAGAAGCGTGCAAGCAGGAGCGTGAGTATAAAGCGTTAGATGCTGGAAGGTTTATGAAGAAATACAGGCGCCTGGAAACAGTGCGAAAGTTGTATTTCCCCATAGACTGGGAGTTATTGTTAGATGAAGGGTTTTATGGTGGTAAGCTTGATGAGAAGGTGTGGGTAACGGATAGTCCGCATGGTAAGTCGTTCATGATTAAGAATGTAGTATCACAGGCAGATGAGTTGCAATGTTTCAATGGAGAGAGAAATGTAAGATTCAATAATGGAGGCATGTCAATAGTGGTGAGAGAGGAGCGGGCTGAAGGAAATGCCTGGGTGCCTGTTTGGGGGATAGTCCCTCGCCAGTTTGATTACACATCGGCAGTAGTTAGTACAGGGGATAATTTTACTATAGATGAAGGTGTAGTAGAGGCGAAACTTCGTTTTAAGCCCCGTAAAATGGTTACAAGTGCGTTTTCTTTAAAAAGTAAAAAGAGTAGTCTTCCGCAGATAGATATACTTCGTAGTAATGAAGATGGTTTTAGTATTGGTGTTGTAAAGGAGGTCGGAAGTGATGCGTTCAGAAATCATATATTTGTGAATGGGTTGAGGTTTAATAGGTTTCATATTTTCAGAATAGAGTGGGATTCTAAGTCGATTGTATGGAAAGTAAATGGAAAGGTTATACATAGTCAGGCAAATAATTTTTCTTCTAGTGAGACTTTTTCTATAAATTTACTTACAACTCTTCATGGGCAGGTTAGCAGTTCTGCATTGCCTTACTATTTTGATGTAGGATGGGTACGCTGTTTTGGAAAGAGAAAAAGTGATCCAAAAAAGAATTAATTCAGCGGATGAGTGCTTTGCTCAAAATTTTGATTTGTGGGCGGGCTAAAATTTTTCAATGACTTTTTTTGACGTAAGCTATTGTGCTTTGTACTGGAGTGGGCTTAGCCGTAGTTGGTCATTATTGTCATGAGTCTTTGTTTTGGTTGTTGTTTGCCAGGTTTATGTCAGTAACAAATTGCTTGATTTGCTGTTCGTCTTCTCTCCTGCATATTAGTAGAACGTTTTTTGATTCAACAATGATGAAGTTGTCTAGTCCCTGTATTACCGCTGTTTTTTCTTTAGGAAGGCTCAATATGCTGTTACTGGTATTGTAAGTGAATATTTTATCTCCCCATATGGCATTCCCATTTTCATCGAGGTTATGGTTTTCGTGTAGGGAGCTCCAGGTTCCTAGGTCTGACCATTCAAAGTCTGAGCAGAGTACAAAGACATTGTCTGCTTTTTCCATTATGCCATAGTCAATAGAGATATTTGGACATTCGGAGTATGCTTTTTTTATGAAGTTAGATTCGTTATTGCTATTTAGTAGTTTTATGCCATCTTCAAAGAGCGAGCTTATATCTGGCAGGTATTTATTGAAGGCTTCCCTAATTGCACTTGCAGACCACATAAATATTCCTGAGTTCCAGAGAAATTCTTTTGTTTCTATAAAAACCTTGGCCATTTTTAGGTCTGGTTTTTCCGTAAATGTTTTTACCTGAAACAGGTTCGCAAAGTCTTTGTAGTTTTCTTTTTTTGCTGTTTGAATGTATCCATATCCTGTTTCAGGCCTGCCGGGCTTGATGCCAATTGTTAAAAGCACGTTGTTGGTCGATATAAAGTCAAGCCCCTTGTTTATTTCATTCAGAAGTTTTTCTTTGTTTAGTATCAAGTGGTCCGAAGGGGCTACTACTATATTAGCATTTTCGCATTTGGCCATAATTTTGTATATCGCGTATGCGATACACGGTGCTGTGTTTCTTCGTATAGGTTCACAAAGTATCTGTGAATCATCAAGCTCAGGGAGATGCTTTTTTACAAGCTCTTTATATGCTTTGCCTGTTACCACCAAAAAGTTTTCAATAGGGAAGGTGTCTTTAAATCTATCGAAGGTGAGTTGGATTAAGGAGCGTCCTACATCCATAATATCAAGAAACTGTTTAGGAGTTTCAGTTGTACTAAGTGGCCAAAAGCGACTTCCTATGCCACCTGCCATTATCACGCAATAGTTGTTCTTATTATTCATTTAAGTTATTTTTTTAAGAGCATTGTAAAAATAGATAATTAGCAAAAAGAGACCTTTGCAAAACTCATCTTTTTATTAATATTTTTTCAATATCTTCTTTATAGTCTTTGTTTATGTTGGCAAGTTGTGGTTTTTTATCGAACTTTTTCTCGATCTAATTCAAAGTGTTTTGTTTTTCGAATATTTCATTGTTACTATTTTGTATTGTAATTTCAGTTTGAGCTTTTTATAAAGAAATAATATTTTGTGATTATTGAGTATTGATTGCTGAGTGAAGGTTTGTTTATGGGAATAGATTGCCTCTAAATGTGCAGTACAGGTTTTTTTTGTTACTTTGCCTGAAATAAAGGTTGTGGTTAACTCATTTTTTACACTATGCCATTATTAAATTCCATAGTAAATTGGATCAACTACAAACGCATTTCCCAGATCAGGATGTATGAGAAGCACGCTGTAGAGCTTCAGGAGAGGACGCTATTTGATCTGATATCCAATTCTGTTAATACAGAGTGGGGGAGAAAGTTTGATTTTGCTTCGGTGAAGCTGCTAGAGCAGTTTAAGAGCAGGGTGTCGGTGCAGAATTATGAGGATATAGAGCCATATATTACGAGAATGATCGCAGGGGAGAAGGATATACTTTGTCCCGGTACTGTAAGGTGGTTTGCAAAGTCATCGGGCACTACCAGCTCAAGGAGTAAGTACATTCCCGTTCCCAAGGAGTCTCTTGATGAGTGCCATTTTAGAGGAGGGAAGGATGTTCTTGCCATTTACCACAGGAATTATCCTCAAGCGAGAGTGCTTAAAGGGAAAAGTCTTACTCTTGGCGGCAATTGCAAGGTTAGCAGTCTTAGTAATCAATCTTTTTATGGAGATCTTTCTGCTATTATGATAGGGAATTTGCCTCTTTGGGCATGCTTTAATCGCACTCCTTCCATCAAAATAGCTCTTATCGAAGAGTTTGAAAAGAAGGTTGAAAAGACGATACGGAAGTCAGTCCATGATAATGTAACTTCTTTTGCGGGTGTGCCATCGTGGTACCTTGTTTTGTTAAAAAGTGTGCTTAAAGTGACAGGAAAGAGCAATATTCTTGAGGTGTGGCCTAATCTGGAGGTGTTTATCCATGGCGGTGTAAAGTTTGAGCCGTATAAGGAACAGTTTTATAAGCTTATCCCATCTGATAGCATGAGATATATGGAAACTTATAATGCATCTGAGGGCTTTTTTGCGATTCAGGACGATCCGGAGAAGAGTGATATGTTATTGATGCTTGATTATGGTATTTTTTATGAGTTTATTTCTCTTGATGAGCTGGATAGAGATAATCGTCGTGAGCTGTCGCTTTGGGATGTTGAGACAGGAGTTAATTATGCGATGGTGATTACCACTAATGGGGGATTGTGGAGGTACCTTATAGGCGATACAGTTATGTTTACCAGCAAGAGTCCTTATAGGATAAGGATTACCGGACGGACTAAGCACTTTATTAATGCATTTGGGGAAGAGTTGATAATAGATAATGCCGAGCAGGCTATTCAGGCTGCTTGTTCTTTAACGGGTGCTATAGTGAAAGAGTATACAGCAGGCCCTGTGCCTATGAGTACAGAGCAGAAAGGTAGGCACGAATGGCTTATTGAGTTTGAGAAGAGGCCGGATGAAATCAACTTGTTTTCACAGATACTTGATGAAAATTTAAAGAAGGCAAATTCTGATTATGAGGCAAAGCGACACAAAGATATTACCCTTGATACTCCCCGTGTAGTTGCTGCGAGTGATGGGACATTTTTTGAGTGGATGAAACAGATAGGAAAGGTAGGGGGGCAAAATAAGGTTCCGCGATTATCTAACGACAGGAGGTACCTTGATCCTCTTCTTGTGGTTCATAAGAGTTTAAAGGATAGCACTTAAAGCATGTAATAAGATTAGGCTGGCCTGATAATCCCAAGGTTCTTCAGAGACAGACTCGGTTTGATTATTTTCTGTATATGTCTCTTGCGCTGGCTTGGCAGGTTGCCATGATAAGCAAGTCATCAATATTTACATGAGCAGGTCTTGTTGCCATAAAGGTGATTGCTTCTGCAACATCTCTGGCATAGAGAGGGGTTACTCCTTTGTAAACGTTGTCTGCTTTTTGCTTGTTTCCCTTAAATCTTACTGCGGAAAATTCGGTATTTACCATGCCTGGGCATATAGAGCTTACTTTTATTCCGTAGCCGGCCAGTTCAATTCGCATGGCTTTTGTAATTGATATAACTGCATGTTTAGTCCCACAATATACGGCTCCGTTGGGATATGCTTCTATTCCTGCAATGGATGATACGTTTATTATATGTCCGGAGCGCCTCTTTACCATGCCTGCTGAGATTATATGGGTAATGTATAGCAGCCCTTTGATATTGGTGTCTATCATTCTTTCCCAATCATCCACAATTCCGTTGTGAACAGGTTCCATTCCTACGGCAAGTCCTGCATTGTTTACCAGGAGATTAATGCCAGCCCACTCTTTGGTGATTTTACTGAACGCTTTTTTTACTTCATCCTGTTTACGGATATCGAAACATAGTGGCAGAACCATGGCTCCTGTATCAGTTTTAATATGCTCTGCCGTTTTTTTGAGAAGTTCTTCTCTCCTTCCGGTAATAATAAGGTTGAAGCCGTGTTTGCCTAAGCTATGTGCAGTTGATTGCCCTATTCCTGCAGTAGCTCCTGTTACTATTGCAATTTTCTTCATTTTAGCTTTTTAAGAGATTGCTGGGGTGTTATTTTCACCTACTAAGGTAAAAAAATACCGGATTGTTATAGAATTAAAAGTTTGGATAGCTAAATTTGGGGTGATAAATGGGATAAGTTTTTAAAATTGAATACTTCCGCTCTATGTCAAAAAGTGAAAAAGATACACTTAGTGTTATTGATCAGGTACCCGAACCGGAAAATATACGGGATGTGATACACAGCATGTTTGCTATCCCACATCTTTCACCAATCAATCTGTTTGATATTTCTCCTTCAACGGAAATAAATCCTTCCGATCTCGGAAAGGATGATATCGATGCAGGTGTTTTTGAGATAGATGGTGAGAGTAAGTTGTTTTCGTTAACGATATACGCAGATCATCGTCGCTTGAAAGTTGATCCGGAGGTTGCGGCAGAAATCATTGTGGCAAAGGCTGTTCGCAGTATAGCTTGTTATGGGGCGACACCTGTTGCATTAAGTGCTTATTTAAATCATGTTGAGTTATCTGATCCTGTAGATCAACAGATTGTTTGTGCCACCCGCAAGGGCTTGGATAATGCGGCATCTTCTTTTGGTTTACAAACTTCACAGAGAAAAATTTTTTATGATTATTCCGGTGAGCATAAGACAACTCCTACACTTATTGTGAGTCTTGTTGGTCGATTGGATAGCAGGGAGTCATTAATGCCGTCCAGGTTTAAGAAAAAGGGGGAGAATATTTTTCTTATTGGAGATTCGATTAGCGATATTAATGCATCTGAATATATAAATCATTTTTATGATGTGGAGGGGTATCCATTAATGCATTTTGACCTGGAGTTTGAGAAGGTTCTGTTAAAAGGGGTGAAAGGTATAGTGGACAACAATTTGGCGAGTCTTGTAAGGCCTGTAGGTATAGGTGGGCTATTTTTCACATTGTTAAGGGCCTCTTTGCCCAATGGTCTTGGTTTTGATATCACCACAGATGCAGAGGTGAGAAGTGACGCTTTTCTGCTTGGCGAGTCGATGGGACGAGTAATTGCAGGGGTGGAAAAGGCAAAGGAGAATGATTTTGTTGATTATATGCGGGAGCAGAATATTCCGTTTTTCACTCTTGGGCATGTTACAAAAGGGGAGATTAGAATAGATGATGCGTCGTATGGGTTTATCGATAAGATGACAGAGGTAAGTTCTTAAAGTGGATTTTGTCATTTTGCAGGTTATTATAAAGTAATCCTGATTGTTAAAAACGTAGTAGGGTATGCCTTTGAGAAGTCAAGTAGCTGAGATGTTTAATAATATAGCCCAGAGGTACGATTTTCTTAATCATTTCCTTTCGTTTGGGATTGACCGGGTGTGGCGAAGAAAGGCAATTCAGGAGGTAAAGAGAGAGAGTCCTTGTATAATACTTGATGTAGCTACCGGTACGGGAGATTTTGCTATTGAGGCTATGAGAGCGAACCCTGAGAAGATAGTGGGGATTGATATTTCGGAAGAGATGCTTGAGGTAGGACATGCTAAGATAAAGGATTTAGGGCTTGAGGGGACAATAGAGTTACAGTATGGTGATTCTGAAGATATAGGGTTTGAGAGCGAGACTTTTGATGCTGTAACGGTGGCCTTTGGGGTGAGGAATCTGGAGCATTTGATGAACGGAATTAAAGAGATGCACAGGGTATTGAAAGTTGGAGGGATTATTTGTATCCTGGAGTTTTCAAAACCTAAGTTGTATTTAATAAGACAGCTATATAGATTCTATTCATTTGTAGTTATACCTTTTGTGGGCAGGCTCTTTTCTAAAGATAAACAGGCATATATGTATTTACCCGAGTCGGTTGAGAAGTTTCCATGTGGGAGTGAGTTTGTGCAGATAATGGCTGCTGCAGGTTTTTCTGGTATAAGAAAAAGAGTACTTACACAGGGTATTGTGACAATTTATACAGGTAAAAAGGAGAAGTGCAGCAAAGCGAATAAAGATCATTAGTTGTGTCTTAAAGCTAATCATCTTGTTTGCAGGATAGCTATACTAAAATGATAGAGAGGCTAGCCGTAAATACCTGCCGGTTGAAAGTCAGATAGTATGAAATGGATTAGAAGTGTATTTTTGTTGTTTGTTTTGCTGACTGTCAGTGTTTTAGGGGCAAGCGGACAGGTGAAGCACTTTTATAATCTGGTTGATATAGATTACACTAAGCTTCGTTTAGGATTTTATTTCGGCCTTAATGTTATGGATGCAGTTATTGTTCAGTATTCTGATTATATGGATAACCCTGTTCTGCAAGATCCTGCCAATGCTACAGTTGCTGAAAAGACCTCAAGTTTGTATGGTGACAGGAGTGTGCAGGTTGATATAAATCCTTTGTCTCCCGGATTTACGGTAGGTATTGCTTCTAATTATCTATTAAACAGGACCTTTGATTTACGTGTTATGCCTGGGATATCGATTGGATCCCGGAGGTTTTTGTATAGCACTCCTATTTCTAGTGAAATACTCTCGAATATTGGGGCAACCGGTGTCAGTGAGGCTTCATACTTAACAGTCCCGTCTGCGTATGTTGATGTCCCTGTAGGTATAAGGTACAATGCAGCAAGGCATGTGAATACAAAGCCATATATCTATTTAGGGTGCACCTACAGGTATGATCTTGAGTCTCGCAGAAATAGAGATAAAGTTATTCGGATGCTGGGACACGGTGTTTATGCTGATATTGCTATTGGGCTAAATCACTATCTTCCGTTTTTTAAGCTTACTCCTGAGTTTAGAGCATCTTTTGGGCTTATTAATATGATTGATCACTCTATAGGGGATAAGTCGTACGATGTTCCTTATTATGGATTTACAGTAGAGAAATTTTACCCCAATGTTTTTATGTTAGTACTTTATTTTGAGTAGCAGGTCAATGCTTCTTCAGGGTAAGGTTTATATTTGTGCGTTATATGGTAATGAAGATAAGATATCAGGTTGCTCCAGCGTATAAGGGGCTGGAGCAATGGGTTGGCCTGATAAGGGACAATTTTAGCGGTGGAGGGGAAACAATCTTTAAGTTAAGGAATGAGGTTAAGGTTTTTGATTTAGGTGACCACAGGTTGTGTGTTAAGTCCTTCAGAATACCGAATGTGGTAAACAGGTTTGCTTATATATCAGTGAGGAAATCGAAGGCAGCTCGTTCTTTTATGCATGCTTTTATGCTTTTGGAAATGGGTGTTGAGACTCCAACTCCGGTAGCTTATGTTGAGTGTATAGGGAATCTGCACCTTAATGATAGTTACTATATATCCTTGCATCATGATTATGATTTTAATCTTAGGGAGGTGCTAGAAAATAAGACCCGGGACAAGGAGGAGATATTGAGGGGATGGGTGCGGTTTACCGCTGAAAAGCTTCATAAAAATAGTATATTACATCTCGATTATTCTCCCGGAAATACATTGATAAAGAAGGAGGGTAAAGGTTATACGTTTTCTGTTATAGATTTAAATAGAATGAGGTTTGAAAGCATCGATTTTGAGAGAGGTCTGTGGAATCTCAGGCAGCTGAATACGGACGATGATAATGTTGAGTTTATTGCCCGTGAGTATGCCTCCATTTATGGTGAGGATCAGTCCCGAGCGATTGACATTTTATCTAGGCATAGTAGGAGTAGCAAGCAGAATAGGTATAGAAGGCATGCAATGAAAAAAATGTTAAAGGGAAGGTGAGTTGTGAAAGGCTAAGGAGCTAGCTGATAATAATGCGGACTATATTTTATCTTTTCCAAAGAGAAGTTTTTTCCAATAGTACAGTACCGGGTTTTTATATTTCAATTGTTTCCATGGGCGACTACTGTGTGGCAAGTGCAGAACAGGGTGTTTTTTTATAATGTAGTTTTTAAATCCTAATTGTCTTGATCGTTTTGATATATGTACGTCAAACCAGTGTTTGTCGTTTGCTAGTTTTTTAAAGTCGAAAGATTTTAGCAGCATGCTCGTTATTATTGTACAGCAGAAGCTAAGGCTTTTTTTAGAAATGAATATGTCTGGCATGTAGTCTTTTACATATTTGTACGGAAAGTTTATATGCCCGCTTTGATCCACTGTAATGGCTCCGACCATTCCTGCCATATCGAGATTTTTTGAAAGCGTGTTGAGTTTTTGTAGTGTGTTATTGTCGGTTATCACGTCTGATTCGATAATAGCAAGTGCTGCACTCTTTTTAAGTGCTATCTCTTGTGCTGTTACCAGTATTGTTCTATAGTTTGGAGAGGGTGTGTCTGTCAGCTCTTTTAGTTGTATTACATTGTAGTTATATTTTTTTGCATTTTGAGAAAGCCACTTACAGGTTTCTTCCGAGCTGTAGTCATCGAATATGTAATATGGAATATCGGATGGTTTCGATCGTAGTGAATGGACCGCTTTTTTTAATGTGTTCAAGGAGTCTTTGACAGGAGTTATTAGTATTAGATTGCTCACTTTAGTATTTTATATTTATTTTGATATGGGTGGTGGATATGTCTTATTATTTTAAAGTTTACGGGAAAGCGTGTTTATAATTTTTGACAGGCTTCTTCTATACCGAAGGGGCCCATTTAGTTTGCTGTGCAGAAAATCCTTATGTTTTGAGTTTAGGAGTTCTATGGTTTTTATTTTCCCGGACCGTCCTACTTGTTTTCGTAATGAGTTATTGGTAATGCGATAGTAAAAGCCACAGATAGGTAGCTTTACAACGTCTCCGCCCGATTTAAGCATAGATATCCATAGCTCCCAGTCTTCAAATCCCCACGTCATCCTTTCTTCATACCCATTGATTTTTTTCCATTCATTTTTTCTGTAAAGAGAGCTAATAAAGATCATATTTTTTCTTGCTAGCAAATTAAGAGAGAAGTCAGGTAATTTCAGCTTTCCCGAAGCCATTCCAAAGTACTCGGCGTTGCAATATACGACCTTTACGCTGTCATTTTTATTGAGGACATCAACTGCCTTTTCGATATAGTCGGCAGATATTTTATCGTCTGCATCAAGGGGTAGGATATATTCTCCTGATGACTGTTTTATTCCATTATTTCTTGCAGTGGGGGCTTCGTGATTTTTTTGGGATATGTATATTATATTGCCATATTTAGTTGATAGTTGACGCGCTATTTTATCGGTATTATCAGAGGAGCCATCATTTACTATTATTATTTCAATTTTTTTATAAGAGGAGTGTAAGGCAGATTCTACCGCTTCGTGCAGATATTCCCCCTTATTGTAGCATGGTATTATAATTGAGACTTTTTGCATTGTCTTTATGTTTACAGATTTGAGATGGAGTGTACAAATATAGACAGATTTTAATCTGTTAGCTAAACAATCCTGCTACCGTGAAATTCTGTAGAGCGTATGAGAGAGGAGACCTCCCGGATATTTTCTGCTGTAACCTTTCCTGCAACAACTATTTTTATCTCGTTTTCTCCGACTTTAATCATTTGGTTAAGTGTAGTATATCCTTTTAATGCGGATTTTTCTCCTCCGGAGGAGAGAATCCTTTCTACACCCATGTTTTTTAGCTTGACAGTTGCCCCCAATATGTCATCTACTTTGTCAATAGCTTTATGAAAAGTTACCTGCATTGGTCTTGCCAGCTTGACAAGTGTTTTGGTGGCATCTTCATCCAGTTCTCTGTTTTTTGTTAAGATTCCAAAGACAACTCCTGCTGCTCCAAGTTTTTTGCATACATGAATATCTTCTTTCATAATCTCCAGCTCTGTTGCTGAGTAGACAAAGTCACCTTTACGGGGCCTGATAAGTACCATAGTCGGGACAGACAGAGTAGAGCAGCAATATTTTATTGTTCCGTAAGATGGGGTAGTGCCATCAACATGCAGGTTGTCACACAGTTCAATCCTGTTGGCACCTCTTTTAATAGCTTCTACAGCTTCTGCAAGGTTCTCTACACACGCTTCCTTTATGTAATTTTTCATATAGTTTTTTGTTTGTTAAGGCTGATATAGTTGTATCTTTTCATTTATATAATATTTTAAAATTCTCTTTAATATCTTCATTTACATTGACAGAGTGCGGTTCCTATATCAAGGTTTTTTTCCCAACCTGAGCTAAAATTTGCCACTACCTCATTTTTATTTAGCCTGTTTTATTCCGAGATGATTTTTTCTACTACTGTTTGCTGAGTATTCACATCTTTTCCCTCAACTAATATGTAGTTTATCTTTGGTATGACGGAGGAGTTATTTGCATTTACAAAGAGGCGTGTTAAGAGTGCTTCCCTGTCATTGATTGTTGTAAAGATTTGGGCGCTAAAAGGGGCTGTTTGTATTAGTCTAAATTTGATTTTTTTATTTGCCGCGAGGGAGACATGGTACTGAGGTGTGTTGACGCCCAAAGGAGAGCATGTTACACCATAAGCCATTTTTTTTTCTATGTAGTTCAAAGGTTGGCGCTTACCCTCATCTTCATACATTATCCAGTAGGCTTTAACTGGGTTTTTGGAATTTAGATAGCCATCGTCATTGAAGTTGGCTTCATAGATAACAGTGTTTTTATTTAAGTTTCGTTGAATATAGAAAAGTATTCCGGAATTTATATCCGTTTTAGGAAGTCCAATACTCTTATGGGTAAGACAAAGCATTAGCAGGGTCAGTATCTTTATGGTTTTTGTTCTTTTTGCAATCACTAAGTTGTACTTTTTTTGTTGTATTTTATCTGATAATAGCAGTTGTGCTTGTATTGAGATATTTGTAAAGTATTAATATTTTTTGTCAAAACCCTCATTTGCATTTATAAGAAGTGGATTGTTATAGAATCTTCTTCAGTCTAAACCAGATTTTTCGTCTGGTAAGGGCCTTTTTTTGTAAGCAGCCGCCTGCAAATTTAACTGATTTGAAGAATTCTTTGTTTGAACGTATTTGATAAGGTTTTATCCATAAGTTTAACAAAAGCATTGTCTTTTCTATAATGAATTTTTGTAATGATTGACAAGCTATATCATTGGTTAATTAGTCATTCAGTAAGAGTTTTTTACTGAGATAAAAATTTACTATTTGTGTATTTTGATTTGGCGATTTTCTTATTATAGTCTGCAAGGTTTTGTGCGAAAGCTACAATAGTCCTTGTAGTTTAGGTCACTATAATTTGCTGAGTTTTTGGCTTTATGTTATTAAAAATAAGTCGAACTTAATTTAAGAAGCAGCTATCTACACGCTTTATGAAACGGTTTCACACATTGCTGTATGGCGTTATTTC
Organism: Tubiluchus corallicola; assembly: GCA_030141605.1. NCBI lineage: Eukaryota > Metazoa > Priapulida > Priapulimorpha > Priapulimorphida > Tubiluchidae > Tubiluchus > Tubiluchus corallicola. The sequence continues at coordinate 79,566 of JAQGDQ010000468.1, read as the reverse complement.
TCAAACATAATTTCAACGATTTCTTCTGATATGTTGTTTATCGATAAGTTTCCATCATTGTTTCCAGCACTATTTGTTAATATTATATATGTCATATCTTCGTTTGGAAAATATGTTGCCATTGTAATAAACCCATCTATTCCACCAGTATGTCCAACTGCATAGTTAAAACTTGTATTGAACTTTTCGATACCATAACCATTTTCAGCTTGTCCAAATTCACCATCATAACTCCAGTCTTTAGGTAAGTCAAACCAGTTAGTCATTTCAGCCAGTGAGGAAGTGGAAATCAAATTGCCTTTCATCAATTCTTCAAAAAAAACGGCCAAGTCATAGGCGTTAATTGCAATTCCGCCATCACCGCCAATTCCCAGTTCATCGCCATATAAGAACTCACTATCTACGTACTGTCCATTACCATAAATATCGACATACCCCTTAACGCAACCATTAGGTATTGGGTTCTCTTCGCTATAGTATGCCGAAGTTAATCCTAGCGGATTAAAGACTTCTTGTCGGTAAACTTGCTCAAAATTTAATCCGCTTACACGTTCTAAAATTATTGCCAGTAAAAGAAAATTGGTATTTGAATAGTAATAAGTTTCTCCTACGTTATTGGTCGGTTTTATTCCATAGGTATATTTTAAAACATCTTCTTTTGTCCAGTTATTTGAAATTTTATTTATTCTATCTAGTTCAAATTGAAGCGTGTAAAAGTCAGCTATTCCACTGGTATGAGATAAGAGGTGTTTTATTTGAGCCTTGTCGGCATTATTTACTTTATTAACTATTTTCTGGTCAAGCCATTTACTAATGGGGTCATCTAAAGACAAAGCTCCTTTATCAGTATATCTGTAAACGGCAGCAGAGGTGAATACTTTGCTAATACTAGCAATTAAAAAAGTATTACACACTTTCACATCGACACCAGATGCAATATCAGCTTTCCCATCAGAGCCTATCCACAGTCCATCTTTATCCTTGACCAGAACAACTGTGCCAACTAAACCATTCTTCCTGTGCATTTTAAGGATGTTTTGGTACACATCTGCTTTAGGGTGAATTGAACTTGTATCCTGAAATGTAAAACTACAGTCATAGTTATCTAATGGCAGAACATCATTCTTCTCACAGGATAAAATAGTTGATATTATCCCAAGTGTAAATATCAATCCAATTATTTTATTCTGATTCATTATTTTCAAGTTTAATGTGAATACCAATTTTTAATAAAGAGTGAGGAATTGCAGGTAGTCCATTGGCAAAGGGAGTTTCAACAAACAACTCTTGTCTGATGAAAGGTCGGATTTTACTATTTCCAATATAGCTAATACCAACTCCTAAATTTACATAGGCATGAGGTCTTCCAAGTTGTGTTACCTTTTTAAAGTCACCATCCTCTGTTTGTTCATAAATCTCGCCAGGATAAAATGTATGCAAGTAACCGAGCCCAATAGGAGCATCCAAACCGATCTTTCTTTTAAGTAGTTTATATGTGTATAGGTATTCTCCACCTAAATAAAATGCTGTTTCAACTCTTTGATGATAAAAGAACCCTAGGTTAATGTTTAAGCATCTATAGCTTTGCGGTTTATCTATCTTTTTCAAACTGCCTTTAAGTTCAATTCCGGGATGATAAGGAGCGTAGTTGGTGAAAGGCAGTCCAATTGCCTCGGTTGTTGCTGCAATTGATAATTGCTCCAATTTTTGTGAGTACCCTTTGACAGCTAAAGTCAAAAATATCAATAAGGAAAATGAAATCTTAGTCATATTTAATCAACTAATCCAAATAAGGTTAAGAATAGGTCAGGTTATTTCAACGTGATCAGTTTTGAAACGTGCTAAATCCTCGATTTTAATACTGCTTTGGCTATTATTATACATTGTTTGTAATTGCTCTTTGCACAACGCGCAACTACGTTATACGGAATCCTCCATATACATTATTGGTTTTAAACGCAATATAATATTTTTGCGTCAAAATATTGGTTCTGTATTATTATGAGTACTCCTAAATTTTGTGAAAGTTTTAAAGGTTAAACGGTATAGTAAAAAAGGTATACGTCTTCGTAGTAAAGCTTACTGAAATGCACATTAAGAAGCCTTTATCTGATGCTGTTGAAATCGACTTGCACAGTACTTTTATCATTTGGTAAGTAGCAAGAATGCTTCATTTGCTTATTGATAGCAAACAGCTACGTCCTTAAAGCATTACTGTAAGGAGATTCCACGACAGGATATTTCCTTTGGACTATCTAAGTTTTTTCATATAACTTCTTCTTCGCTTATGTTGTCTTGTTTCGAAAAAGCGCCACATGCTGCGCACGTTTTTATTATCTTCTAGCTCTATGTTTGTCTCAGCCCACCTAACGCCAAGTTCTATTGCTCTTCGGGAAATTTTTTCCATCATTAAGGCATTTACCCCCTTATTTCTATGTTCCGGTGCAACTGCAATTAGGTAAAAGTCGAGTATTTTATTTTTTTGGGATGCTTTTTTGAAGTGATACCATCCCAGGGGGAAAAGTTTTCCCTTAGACCTTTGAGATGCTTCTGTTAGCGACATCATTGTGATACCAAAGCCTACAAGTTTATTGTTTTTATCCACCACAATACATATCAGTGTTGGGTCCATAAGGTCTAAAAACATATCAGCGTAATACTTTATCTGTTTGTCTGTCAGTTCTATGACTCCATACAACTCTCTGTAGGAGATGTTTAGCAGTTTAAAGACCTCAGAAACGTACTTTTTTAGTTCTTTTTGAGAGGTAAGTTCCAGGGAGCGAAAGCCGTAGGTGTCGCGAACACGCTTGGCTAATGCCTCAAAATGTTCAAGGGGAACTTTTTTTACATCGAGCTCGTATTCTACCCAGTCTGATAGTTTTTCAAATTCCATCAGCTCAAAGTGATTTTTGTAGTACGAGTGGTTGTAGTTTGCCGCGAATGTGCCCAGGTCTCCAAACCCTTCTAAAAGCAGTCCCTGCCGCTCCATATCTGTAAATCCCATAGGGCCATGTATCATCTCAATGTTTCTTTTTCTAAACCACTCTATTGCTGTATCCATTAAGGCTTTTGATACCTTAGTGTTGTCTACGAAGTCAAACCACCCAAAGCGTCCAATCAGTTTGTTAAGTTTCTTGCATTCATGTCTGTTTATGATAGCAGCAATTCTTCCAACAGGGAATCCGTCTTCAAAGGCCATCCAGCACGCCGATTCACAATGCTCGCTGGCTGGGTTTTTCTTTGTTAGTGTTGCTATTTCATGAATATTCAGAGGTAGTGGGGCATATTTACACCACTGATATAGTGATATGTAGAATTTTACGAATTTTCTCAGTTCTTTTTTTGATTCTACTTTTCTTATTTCTATAGACATATTAAGAGAGTGTATTGAGGCTTTTGTAAGACTCTTCTTTTTATTAATGTTTTTGTCAAAGTCCTCTTCAAAACTCTCATTTGCGTAGATAAGGAGTGGTTTAGCATCATTTTTTCCTCAACCTAAGTAAAAATATTTCGTCCTGTAAAAGGTCTTGTGCTGTTTATTTGGGGTGCAATTTAATAGTAATATTTAATTTTCTGTACTGTTTTCAGCAGTAGCTTTGTTTTAATACGTTTTATATAAGCGGGGTGTAACAGAGTGTGCTTTCTGTTTTAATATACTTATAAACAGGCTATTGTGGTTTTTCATCTATGTGTTTAATGAAACCTATTTAAAGACTATTCTTTTGATAATATTTTCGATAAAGAGGTCCTTACTTGTATTGATGGGGTTGGTTTATCAGTAAGTTTTTTCTCAACTTGAACCAGATTTTTCGCCTTGCAAAGATTTTATTATGCTTGGTTGTTTTAATTTGCTGGGTTTACAGCTTCCCCATTTGGTTTTATCCACTCCACTTTCCTTCCTTTTTTTACAATCTGTGTAATTCCCTGTATTCCAGTGATTGCCCACTCTTCTGAGTTGTTGTCGAACAGGTCATTTCCGGCGGATAGAAAGGGGTGGGGATAGTTCATCTTCATAAGCAGTGTTGGCAGGATATCAATGTGTTGAGCAATTCTGTCGTTCTTCATACCTGCATTTTCGGATGGAGTGTATATAAATAAAGGAACAGCAAATGCTTTGTCGTGGGTAGTGTATTCTTTGTGCCAGGGAATAGCGGCGTGATCCCCTGTGAAGACAAAGATTGTATTTTTGAACCATGGCATTTTTGAAGCTGTGTTAAAGTACTCCCGAATGGAGATGTCGGCATATTCAATACATTTGCAAATAGGAGCGATCCCCTCTTTTATCTTCCCTTTGTACTTTTCTGGCAGGACATAGGGGTTGTGTGAAGATGATGTGAACACTGCCGACAGAAACGGTTCTTGTGTTATGTTTTGCCTTTCTGCCATACGTTGGAGAAGGTATTCATCCCATAACGACCATGTTCCGTCAAATTCCAGAGGGTTATTAAATTCATTGAACCCGAAGTATTCATCGAATCCTGATTTTTCGCAAAATTTATCAAACTGCATAGATCCATTGCGAGCGCCATAGAAAAACTGAGAGGTGTATCCCTCTTTTTTCAATAAAGTGGCAATGGAGGTCATAGGAGAGTTTATAGGAGTTTTAAGTATTGCAGGAGTAGAAGCCAGTATAGCAGGTACTGCATCAATGCTTCTCCTTCCGTTAGCATATGCGTTTGTGAAGTAGTGACTTTGAAGCATTAGTGAGTCAAGGAAAGGGCTATAGCCTTTGTATGTCCCATTGTCTAGTTTCGGGTTTAATGCCCCCATTGCTTCTCTTGTAAAGCTTTCTATAATGAATATCACTACATTTTTTTTGTCAAAGCCGGTGTTCTCTTTTGGTTTGTATTCTTTAGTGTGCAGTTCGGGAGGTATGGCTGCTTTGTTTGTGCCTAAAACAGAGAGCAGCATGTAGTATGGGGTGTTAGTAATGACAGCTGCCTTAAGTGGTGTGTAGGTATAGTTCCGGTTATGTTCTCCCCCTGTGTTTTGTGAAGGGTGCCATTTTCTCATAATTCCGGCAGTGCTTATAAGTCCTACCAGTGCTATGGCTATTATTACTGTTACTCTTGACGGCATATATTTTACAGCCGCAGGCAGTTCAAATTTTTCTATCCGATCATACTCTTGTGCGACAATATAAGTCAGGGGTATTAGGCTTGCGAAAGCGTACCAGTATTGGGTAATAAAACGCCATAGTAGTATGCCCATATTAGCATGTGATGTCAGCAGGTAATAGAAGAAGCCGATAGTTAAGCGCTCCATTGTGTAGGGGAAGTAGAGTATGTCTATTCCCCCCAATACGATAGCGCTAAGGTTAGTCACAATAAAAAAGATTTTTGCTACCCGTTTTATAATTTTATTTACTTTCCCTGTTAATGGAAGCAGCATGAGTATTATGTAAGGAATATTAATCAGAAAAACCGCGATAGCGTCAAATTTTAATCCGGCAGCCATTAGGTACAACATTTCCCATATTCCAATTTCAGAGTAAAATAGTTTGTTGGCAATCACAAAAAGTATACGACAACTCTGAAATATGAGTAGCACAATTAGTATGTGCATAGCTATGCGTATGTAATTATTAAGTGTTTTCATTAGTAAGTTTGTTATGTTTAGAAGCTAACTTCTATTCTTAGTCGGACACCATTTTTTGATGAAAACTGGTCATAGAATGTGCCCTGGTTAATTCGGATTATATATTCCACACGGACAACTTTAAAGATGTTTGTAAGCCCTGCTCCGACCTCCATATATGGTACAGCAGTTGGGGGCCTTAAAAAGTCTGGCATGTCAAATACCGATTCATGGTTTCCTGTTAATTGTCCCCAAAAAGATTTAAATGAGATGATTTCTCTCAGGTGTAGGCTTCTGATTTTTGGAATTTTGCTTAGAAGAATACCCCCTCCGTTTAAGCTTAAGTGAGCATTGGTGTAGAGGTCAGATACGAATGAGGTGTTATATAAGAGGTTGTAGTGAAATCGTGCAACTCCGTAATCCGAATTTCCCCTGGAGGTAAATAGCAGAGGGTATGGTACATTACCCGCAATGTAGCCGATATTGAACATCGTTCTCATAAAGGGAATTCCGAGGTTAAATCTTTTTTTCATTGAAATATTTAGGTTAAGGTATCGCTTGTTAACTGTTTCTGAGCCGGTGTGGAATGAAGCTGTGCCAAATATAGAGGATGCCTGGATAACCGGTTTTTCATTACCGTAGTATGTTCTGGAAAAGAACCCGTCATCGTATGGTTGGTTGAATGAAAACCTGAAGTTTGTTAATATACCATAGTTGTCAAATGAGTTGATCTTTTCACCGTTTCTGATAAATTGAACAGAGTCATTGTCAAGGTAGCGGTTAAAGAAAGGTTTTACAGTCATTCCTATATCTTTATTTAGCTGTTTTTCGATGCCTAAGCTAATTTTGTACTGATTAAGCATATAGGGGTTTGGCTCATAGGTTGTGAAAACCGATACTATGTTGCCACTTCCTGATTCATAAGGGTTTTCCCGAATAAATTCAATAAATTTATCTTCTGTTATGGAGTAATATTCATCGTCGTATTTTAAAGTTATAATGCATCTTTCAGTGTTGGGAAACATGTACTTTATGTTGCCCCCATATTTTATTTCCTCACTTTTGAGTCCGTAGCCGACATATCCCCCTATTGTAAAATTTTCAAACATCTTTTCGCTTGTTCTAAGGGGAAGTGTAAATCTGTGTCCTTCAATAAAGTTGTTGCGGTAGATGTCCATATAGGAGCCGAGGTCAAATTTATTCAGGTTATAATACCCACTGAGCGTCATATCTGAGAAGCGACTTATAACTTTAATTGTGTTATTCTCTTTAAGTTCACTTATACCTTTATAGGCCCTTATTTCCAATGAGTCGTATTCGAATGCAGTGTTGCTTAAAGGGTAGCTTAGTGTTTGTGTTACTGCCAGGGAGTCTATATTGTTGTAAGTTTCAATGTCGTAGTAGTGAGATACATTTTGCGCTATTATGTTCCATTGCATTCTTTTTCTGTTCTCCATTTTGGATACTGACAGGTTTGATTTGGTTTTTCTTGATTTATAATACCATCTGCCTCTTGTTATAGGTTGATAGCTGATATGTGTTTCGAGACCGTTTACAAAGTTTACGTCTGAAGCTGAAGGCAGATTGGCGTAAATATCTGTTAGTGAATATGTTTTGCTGTCTATCCAGAAATACCCTTTAAAGGCTATGCTGTGCTTGTTTCGAGGGTAGAATTCAAATTTGTACTGTCTAATACCATCTACGGTGATACTATCCGACAGATATGTATTGTAGAACAGTTGATAGTTACGAGAAATAGGGCTTGGGAAGCCTCTGGACATAACTTCAATTTGGTTGTTGTAGAAGTTAAAGTCTGTAGTTATTTTTTGTGAAACAATGGTGTTAATGGTGGCCTGAACATGGGGCGCAATACTTTCGTCTTTGGATTCAAGCGTCTCTTCCTGGACTTTCCCAGCCTCATTTTTGAAGTAATGAGTGTGGCGTTCCGACTGAAATATCGGCATGGCAACAGTTGAGTCGGACTGAGTAATAAAGGCATCAGCACTGGCTTTGAACATTTTTTTATCTGTAATGGATTTTTTAAGGTCTGTTAGGAAAAGTGATTTTCTATCGTATTTTTTATAGTCAACATCATGAAAATTATCCGGGTCATTGTACTTTTTATTTTGAATAATTTTTTTCATTATGGAGCGTGCGTAGGAGTTATTTGGTTTGACACTTACACTGTCTAAGACAATACCCTTTTCTGACATATATATTGTCAGGAAGGAGTCATTTTCTAATATAGTAGCGTAGCTCAGCTCTATACTCTCATAGCCCATAAAGCTGAATGCAATGATGCTATTATCATCTAATTCTGTATCTAAGCTGAATTTTCCTTCTTCATTGGTCATAGTTCCAATAATACTTCCCTTAACCCATACACTTACATAAGGCATGGGTTCCTGGCTTTTAGAGTCAAGAACTACCCCTTCCAAAGGACCAGATGAGTTGTTTTGTGTAGCACAAACACTTGAGCTTTGTAATAGCAATAGAGAGAGAGCTGTAATACATCCCACTCCAAGCTTCACAAAGCTGCTTTTTTTTGCAACTCTGCCCTTTTTATCCTTATTAATTTCTTGCTCTCTACTCATCCTGAGATTTTATTAATTGGTGAGGCTTCTACAAGACCTTAGCAAGATTTATCTTTTTGTTAATGTTTTTTTTCGTCAGAGCCCTTATCGACACTCTTATTTATATGGACAAGGAGTGGCTTGTCATCGAATTTTTTCTCAACCTGGATCAAAGTTTTTGATTCGCAAGGGCTTCATTTTATAATGCCGGTAGCTACAAGGCATTCTGTTTTTCTATTGACGATATATTAGATTAATTACGTGATGGTTTCAAAAATGAAAGAGTCACATAATATACATGTTATGAAATAAAATTCCGCGCAAAGATATCTAATTATTCACAACTCAAAAATTTATAAGCCAGGTTTACACCAAGTTGTATGTTTATTTAATATTTATTTTCCCTAAAGATTAGAGGAGCTTATATTCACACTTTGCCGATCTCATGGCACGAGATACCTCCTTTTTTCTAGGGTTTCTTTTACAGATTACATCCCTCTTCTGAGTTTGATAAATTAATTTGTAGTTTTGTAATGGAGGATGAAATAGTGATTTAAAAATGAAAGGTATGTTTGATAAGCATGTATATGAAAGAAGGAGAAGGCTTCTCCGTGATAAGATGAGCGGGGGTGTAGTTCTTATTCCGGGGAATCAGGAGTCTCCCATGAACTACCCTGCCAATTCTTACCGCTTCAGGCAGGATAGCACATTTCTCTATTTTTTTGGGTTAAATGCACCCGGGCTTTTTGGTATTATTGATATTGATGAGGGTAAAGATTACATTTTTGGTGATGATATATCTATTGAGGATGTTATATGGATGGGAAATAAAAGCCCTTTGAGGGATAAAGCTTCGCTTGTCGGTGTGAGGCATACAGGTCAATATTCTGAGGTGTTTACTTATGTGAATACCTTGCTGTGGAAAGGCAGGAGAGTTCATTTTTTGCCTCCTTACAGGGCAGAAAATAAGCTGTTGTTGAAGGAGTTGCTTGGGGTACATACAGCTAAGCTAACAGATTATGTTTCGGCGGAGCTTATAAAAAGTATTATTGATTTGCGTTCGGTGAAAGATGAGTTTGAGATTGCTGAGATTACGAAAGCGTGTAAGATTGGTTATGAGATGCATGTTGCGGCGATGAAGATGGCCAGGCCCGGAGTGCCTGAACAGAAGGTTGCGGGATTTATTGAGGGGCTAGCTCTGTCTCACGGTGGTGCTGTTTCATTTCCTATTATATTGAGTCAGGACGGGGAGATACTTCACAACCATGATCATTCGCAGATATTGCAGGAGGGCAGGTTACTGCTTATTGACGCAGGGGCAGAGACAGATATGTGTTACTCTTCTGATTTTACGAGAACGATTCCGGTAGGAGGGAAGTTTAGTAGCAGACAACGTGATATCTATAGTATTGTGTTGTCGGCCAATAATCTGGCAATAGAAAAGACAAGGCCCGGTATGACCTACCTGGAAGTGCATATAGAAGTAGCAGAGCTTATTGCCAGTGGCTTGAAGGATATGGGGCTGATGAAAGGGAATGTTAAGGATGCAGTTTCGAGTGGTGCTCATGCTCTGTTTTTTCCGCACGGACTGGGGCACATGATGGGACTGGATGTTCATGATATGGAGGATTATGGGCAGATTCATGTTGGGTATGATAATGAAACTAGGCCATCAGAGCAGTTTGGTACGGCTTATCTGCGTATGGGTAGGCAGCTACAACCCAATTTTGTGATAACTAATGAGCCCGGCATATATTTTATTCCGGCATTGATTGATAAATGGAAAAGTGAGAAGCGCAATGTAGATTTTTTGAATTACGACAAGATTGAAGAGTATAGAAAGTTTGGGGGAGTACGCCTGGAAGATGATATAGTGATAACTGAGACAGGAGCAGAGATAATAGGCGAGCGGCTTCCCATAACCATTGAAGAGATTGAAGAGGTAATGGCGGAGTAGGGGAGATTATTTTTATCGTACCTGAGCCAAGATAGAGGTCTTTAGTTTTTGAGTATGTAGTCGATTTGGTTTTTTGCAGAGGTTGCAAGGTTACCAAAGTATTTATGTTTGAGTTAGTTTTAGGAGTTGAATTTTTGGAGTAGTTAAATAATTAAATTATCTAATAGTTATGATGAGAGTTTTGATTCTGGCTTTAATAGCGATTTTGGCCAGTTGTAAGTTTGGAGGGAAAAAGACCTCTGGTGAGAAAGATGCGTTGTGTGCGCAAAAGAAGATGTTTGAGAAAAAACTGCATGGGAAGCAGATAAGCCTGTTTGCACTTGAGAACAAGAATGGTATGAAGGTAACTTTTACCAATTATGGTGGTAAAGTTGTCAATTTGTGTGTGCCTGACAGAGATGGGAATATTGCCGATGTGGCTTTGGGTTATAACAGCATTGATGATTATATAGGTGGAGTTAAGAGCTTTGGAGCTACAATAGGGCGCTTTGCTAATCGTATTGCCAATGGGAAGTTTGAGCTGGATGGGCAGGTCTATAGTCTACCTGTAAATAATGGAGCAAACTGTTTGCATAGTGGTCCTGACGGCTTTTATGTGAAGGTGTTTGATGCTAAAGAGATGGTAACGGCTTATGGTAAGGCTGTTAAGTTTAGCTATCTGAGCCCGGATGGTGAGAACGGCTTCCCCGGTAACCTTAGCGTTGATGTAACGTTTACTTTGACAGATGATAATGAGTTAAGGGTTGATTATAAGGCGATTACAGATAAGCCCACAGTGATAAATCTTACTAATCACTCTTATTTTAACTTGAAGGGGGAGGGAAATGGAACTATTCTTGATCATGAGGTTGTGATAAATGGTGATAAGGTTGCCGAGGTAACAGGTAATGATTTAATCCCAACCGGTAGGTTTACAGATATACTCAACACCCCCATGGATTTCACTTCTCCCAGGTTAATAGGTAAGGATATTGATTCTAGTTTTGATATTATGGTTTATGGAAACGGGTATGATCATGCGTGGGCGTTAAGCAGGGGGGGCAAGGATGGGTTGATATTTGCTGCCAGTGCTTATGAGCCGGTTAGTGGACGTTTTATGGAGGTTTATACTACTGAGCCCTCGGTGCAGTTTTATACAGGAAACTTCCTTGATGGGACAGAGATAGGTAAGAGAGGGCTCCCTTACGGGAAGCGTTCGGGTTTCTGCTTGGAGACACAGCATTTTCCCAATTCCCCCAACAACCCCGAGTATCCTACAACAGTGCTAAGGCCTGGCGAGGTTTACGAGTCAGTGACGGTATATAAGTTTTCTGTAAAGTAGGCAAGGTTATAAGATATAAAAAATGAGGTTGCCTCTTGTGTTATGAGACAGCCTCATTTTTTATATTATATTAAAATTAAAGTATACGTTTAAAGGCAAAGGTACTGGTAAAATGGTGTGTTTTGGAGGTGCTGAGCCTGTGCTTATTCCTGAAATGCACTTATTCCAAATGTTTCCATACTCCTGTTGGTCTTTTTTACCAGCCCCTGCAACACTTTTCCCGGCCCTATTTCTGTAAAGGAGGCGGCTCCATCAGCAATCATATTTTCTACTATTTGTGTCCATCTTACAGGAGCTGTAAGTTGAGCAATCAGGTTTTTTTTGATCTCACTCGGATTAGACACAGGTAGTGCATTGACATTTTGATAGATAGGGCAAATAGGGGTGTTAAATTTTACTGATTCTATTGCCCTGGCCAGCCTTGTCCTGGCAGATTCCATTAACGGAGAGTGAAAAGCTCCTCCGACCATAAGTTTAATAACTCTTTTAGCCCCTGATTCAGTAAGTTTTTCACATGCTAGGTCAACTCCCTTTACGGAGCCTGAAATAACCAACTGTCCGGTGCAGTTATAGTTGGCAGGCACAACAATATCATCAATATCTGCACAAACTTTTTCTACCTCTTCATCGCTAAGTCCAACTATAGCAGCCATTGTAGAGGGTTCCGCTTCACAGGCTTTTTGCATTGCCATAGCGCGCTCTGAAACTAGAGCGAGCCCGTCTTCAAAAGAGAGTGTTTTGTTTGCAACGAGAGCAGAGAATTCTCCCAGCGAGTGGCCGGCAACCATATCGGGGGCGAGATTTTTCAACGTTTTTGCTAATATCACAGAGTGAAGGAAGATAGCAGGCTGAGTAACTTTTGTTTGTTTAAGGTCTTCATCGTTACCTTCAAACATAAGGTTGGTGATGCGAAAACCTAGAATCTCATTTGCCTTGTTAAACAGGCTCTTAGCTGTGTCTGAATTTTCATACAGATCCATGCCCATTCCTGGAAATTGTGCTCCCTGTCCGGGGAAGATATATGCATTCATCAGTTAATTTATATTTTAAGAGGTTTTATTGTATTTGTTTTTATGCTTGTAAATATATGTTATTTAAGATTGAAATACCGTCTTTTCAAAAGAAAGAGTGTTTTTTCAAGACAGTTTTTATTTATATGTGTGTTGTTTTGTATAGATGTTGAATCGTTTGTGTAGGGCACTTATATTCAGGTTTTTCAGATTCTTTATGGTAATGTTTTTGGCTTACTACTGCAAAAAGCGCAAGAGGTTTTGAGTGCTATCAAAATTCACTTTTTATTAATATTCTCTTCAAAGCCCCCAATCCTTATTTGTACTAGTAAGGAGTGGCTTTTATAGAGTTCTTCCTTAATCGTAACCCAAAGGGTTACGGTTAAGAGGTTTCATTTTTACGGTAGAAGAGCTTAAGGAGATGATGGAATAAAGTCAACTATAGCTATTTTGATAAAAGCTTAGAGATAAAGCTACTTCTTCTTTACCTTGAAAAACAGAATATTAAGAGTGAAAGTGGTTCTATATGCTAGTGCTCCTCAATTTTATATCCCCGCGATATAACCCAGGCATCACTAAATTCTTCATTTTCTTCGCGCAGGCTTAGGCTAGCTATTGTAGCATCATTGTGATTATCAAAGGATTTAAGTACAAGTCTATAGTATCCATCATCATTTTTCATAATCACTTTTGAGTTGAACCCAAATTTCTGCCAGTGTTTGTTGCGCTCTGCTGCAAATTCAGATATTGTGTAGCTGTTAACAACAACAAAGTATTTGTCGTCTATATTTACTCCTTCATCAACAAAGTAAGACACTGTGTCAATATCGACAGGCTCTGTGTCAATAACTTCCACCTCTTTTTCAGGAATTATCGAAGGAGGTGGTTGCAGTTGTTCTATTTGCAAGGATTGCTCATCTTTCTTCTTGTTTTTACAAGAAATAATAGAAGTAAAAACAACTGTAATCGCAATTATCAGATATTTATTCATTTTATAGTATTTTTAATTGTCATTACCCCTCTCCTCCATACATATTCTCTAATAGCTAGAGTAGTTAAAAAAACTAATTCATCTCTAATTAAAATACGTCGCAAAGTTACATAATAATATCTCAAATTTCAAAATTAAAATGAAGCGCAAAGTGGTTTGATCTGAAACTTTATTAGATACTAGGCTGATAAGCTTAAGGTTTAAGAAATTTCTAGAGAGGAAGGTAATTAAAAGTACTGATCAAATTTTTAACTACAAGAGCGAGGCTTTTGTAAAGCTTTTAGGGCAATTTATATTACAACTCAAGTAGGAGTTTAGGTATTTGTTTGAGATATTATACTTGAGGCTTTCTACCTTTTTCCGGTACTTAAGTTTAAAAAGGGCGCAGGTAAAAAAGGAGTTATAAAATATTTGCAAGTGGGCAACTAAAAAGTGGTACCACCTGGAATTGAACCAGGGACACACGGATTTTCAGTCCGTTGCTCTACCAACTGAGCTATGGTACCATGTTTAATTATCGTTTTACGGTGCCAAAAGTAAAATAAATTTTTAAATTCAACATCAATTTCAGGGGAACGATACGAGGTATATCTACTCTAAATAGGAGGTTTTATTTCTATTTACAAGTGTAATTTACTGTGTTTCACCGTGCTTGGAGATAAAAAGTCTCTTTGTGTTTTGTAATACCTGTTTTCTATTTAATTGTTTTCATTCCCCTGTTTTTGATGATACCGTACGATTTTTAAACTTCGTATGTACTTGCTGCTGTATCTCCGCCGTGTCCTGTCCAGTTAGTATGAAAGAACTCTCCGCGCGGTTTGTCTATCCGCTCGTATGTGTGTGCTCCAAAGTAGTCCCGCTGGGCTTGTAGTAGATTGGCGGGTAGGCGTTCACTGCGAAAACCATCAAAGTAGCACAGTGCAGATGTAAGTGCAGGTACAGGTATCCCGTTTTCCAGTGCTGTGGAGCAAACACGTCTCCATCCTGCCTGAGCGGCCTCAACTGTCTTTTTAAAGAACGGATCAAGCAGGAGGTTTTCCAGCCCGGGGTTGTTGTCAAAAGCTTTTTTTATGTCTTTTAAAAATACGGAGCGGATAATGCATCCACCGCGCCACATTAGTGCAATTCCACCATTGTTCAGGTTCCATTTATACTCTTTGGCTGCATCCCGCATAAGGTTGTAGCCCTGTGCGTATGAGATTATTTTTGCACCGTAAAGGGCATCTTTTATGTCTTTCAAAAATTGTGCTTTGTCTCCATTAAATTTGGGGAGAGGGCCGTTCAGTATTTTTGAAGCTTTTACACGCAGGTCCTTCTGTGCTGAGAGGCAGCGTGCAAATACCGATTCTCCTATTAGGGTGAGTGGTACACCAAGGTCAAGTGCCGATATGCCTGTCCACTTACCTGTTCCTTTTTGTCCTGCAGTGTCCAGAATATTTTCAACCACCAGTTCTCCATTTTCATCACGGTATCCCAGTATGTCACGTGTTATCTGGATAAGGTAGCTATCTAGTTCACCTTCATTCCATTCTGTGAAAATTTTATGCATGTCGTCTGCGCTCATTTTTAACAGCTCTTTCATTAGCTGATAAGATTCGCATATAATTTGCATATCTCCATACTCAATACCGTTATGTACCATTTTTACAAAGTGTCCGGCACCATCTTCTCCTACCCAGTCGCAGCAAGGAGAGCCACCTTCTACCTTAGCAGCAATCGACTGAAAAATATTTTTTACATGAGGCCATGCTTCAGGGGAGCCTCCGGGCATCATGGAGGGGCCTCTTAATGCACCCTCCTCACCGCCTGATACGCCGGTTCCAATGTATAGCAGTTTTTTGCTTTCGACATACTTGGTACGACGAATTGTGTCGGGAAAATGGGAGTTGCCACCATCTATGATAATGTCGCCTTCTTCTAGGTGAGGTATAATTTGATCGATAAATGCATCGACAGGAGCACCTGCTTTTACTAGTATCATCACTTTTCTGGGGCGCTCAAGGTTTGCAACCATGTCTGCTATGGTGTGGCACCCTATAAAGTTTTTCCCTGCTCCACGCCCGTTGATAAATTTATCAACCTTTTCGGTGGTTCTGTTGTAAACGGCAACAGTAAACCCCTTATCCTCCATATTGAGTACTAAGTTTTCCCCCATCACGGCGAGCCCAATTAGCCCAATGTCAGCTTTTTTTGTCATAATTTTATTTATTTATTTTTGTTTGTTTCGTGTTTACGTTTATATTATTTTAAATCCCAACTTTTTAAGTTTGGTGATAGTGTTGCCCGGTATGTTCTCTTTTTTTATTTTATAAGATTCAAACTCTCTTCTAACAGGGTATTCTTCACGTTGTTTTTCAAATGTTTCAACAGAGTTTCTTAGTTTCCTATCGTCCTCTTCAATGCTGTAAGTTGCAAGTATTCCTTCTGACAGTATTTGTTGTTCTGTTTTGTTTCTGTTATCCACATTTATTATAGTGGTTTTGGGGAGTTCTATGTTTTTACATTGCCAGTTATCTATTCCCAAGTTAAAGAATCGGCTAATTGCCTGTATGCTCATTTGTGTTCCGTTAGCTTTGCCATCTTTTGAGTAACCTGCAATGTGTGGGGTACCGATGTCACACAGTTTCAACAGTTCGGTATCTACTGCAGGCTCATTTTCCCAGCAATCAATGACGGCGCCTGTGATAGACCTGTTTTTCAGAGCACTTTTTAAGGCTGAGGTTTCAACTACTTCACCTCTGCATGAGTTTATTATAAATGGTTTTTTTTTCATCTTTTTGAGGAGTAGTTCGTCTACTATGTGGTAGGTTTTATCTACTCCTTTTTTGTTTAGTGGTACGTGCAGTGAGATTATATCAGCCTCTTCGGCTATTTTGCTCAATTCAACGAATCTGTCTGCGCCCTCTTTTCTTGCTCTTGGAGGATCGTTGAGGAGCACATTCATCCCCAGTATATTACAAATGTTACTTATTTTTTTGCCCACATTACCAACTCCAACTATGCCTATAGTTTTATTTGCCAGGGAGAAGTGGTGTTTTTGAGACAGAAACATTAATGCTGATGCAATGTATTGTTTTACTGAGCCTGAGTTGCATTTTGGTGCGTTAGCCCATTCTATGCCACTTTTTTTGCAGTAAGCTGTGTCAATATGGTCAAAGCCGATAGTGGCTGTTGCTATGAACTTTACCTTTGAGTTTGCCAGCAGTTTTTTGTTGCAGAGAGTGCGGGTTCTAACGACTAAAGCATCGGCGTTTTTAGTGTCTTCGGGCATTATTTCAGCTCCTGGTTTATAAATAGTCTTTGCAAATGGTTCCAGTGCACCTTTTATGTATGGTATTTTGTTGTCAACAATAATTTTCATTGTTCTTTTTTCTCATTTTTTGAATCGTTCTTTGTAAGCCCATAGTCCTATTGCGGGGTTTGAGATATAGTATATTTCTTCGCCTGAGGGCATTGTGTTCCAGCCCTCTTTTAGGGTGCTGGGGTTGTACATTTGCGTCATCTCATTCAGGTTGGCGTATTTAAATCCCACTCCTTCAATATCCTCTTTCGTCAGGTTTTCTTTTTCATTTCCTGGGCAGTATGTTACACAAAATCTTCCTTCTGAAGAGCCATGTATAAGGTGGGCAGCAGCGCTCAGGTTATTGCGCAGTTCAGGGTTTTTATTTACAGCATCTAGTGTTGCAGGTGTACCGCGATATCCGTATTTGCGTATTAGCCTGTCAATTTCCATATCTTCTCCAAACTCCTTAAGTGCGGGGGCAAGCACAATCAGTTCACCTCCGTCATGAATGGCCATTCGGGTACGATATATTGATTTGTTTCCAAGCCATGTTGATTTAAATTCAGATGGGTCAAGGTATACCACTGCTTTTTTGACTGGGGAGTTGAGCATTTTGAAGTTTACTTTCTGTGATAGTGCTGCCGCTTTGTTGAAGACTTCTTTGCTGCCACCTATGTACAGTCCTCTTGTGTGCAATTCTCCGTCTTCTCCCAAGCCTACCACTGTTTGTACATATACAATAGGCATATGGGATATAAAGTTTTTTGAAGCGTAGTTGAATATTTTGCGCACGGGTGTGTCTGCTACTCCCATCATTTTTTCCATGCCGTATGCCGCACCTATAAAGTGACTTTTGTTGATTCCCTGTTCTCCTCCGGTACCTACAAATATGTTTTTGTCATAGTTTGCCATTCCTACAACTTCGTGTGGTACAACCTGTCCTATAGAGAGTATCAGGTCATAGTTTCCATCTGTAATCAGCTTGTTCATCTGTGCCGGCCATGCAAAGTCTACTGCGCCTTTAGAGACCTCTTTTACAAAGTCAGAGGGGACCTCTCCCACAGTTATTACATCGTTTCTCCAGTCGTGTTCACGAAACAGCGCTTTTGGAGTGTTGCCAAACATGTGAGATATCTGCTTATTTGTCATTGGGTTGTGAGTCCCTAACGCAGGTAGTATGTCTGTAAGGTTATTACCATAGTACTCCCATGCAAATTCAGTAAGAGCTCCCGCCCCGGAAGATAGGCGTGTATAGTCGGGAGGAATAATTAGCACTTTTTTGCGGTTCCCCAACTTGTCCAGCGCTGTAAAAAGAGCTTTTTTAATTTTTTTATTGGAGAGGCTGTAATTTGCATCCCCTTTTTCAAATAGTACCATTTTACTGTGTGTCTATAAGGTGATTAAGAATAGAGACCTTTACAAAGTTCATCTTTTTGTTAACGTTTTTGTCAAAACTCTTTTCGGAGTCATCATTTACGTTAGTAAGTTGCAGCTTTTTTTATTGAGTTTTCTTCAGTCTGCATTAAAACCGTTTGCTTAGCAAGGATTTTACAGTGTTTACAGCTTACTTCCATGTTGGTGTTTCAGGAAGATGCTTCTCAAACAGGTCTATGAGTGATTGTTCATATTCTCCTGCATATTTGCCTGTGAAGAATTTATCGAGTGATTCGCAGTACAACCGTTCCCACGATTCTTCTTCATGTCCGGGGTTGATAGGGTAAAACAGGGCGTTATTTGCTTTGGCCGCACTCATATCGCCGGGAGCATCTCCGATCATTAGTATTTTATCGGAAGGGTATTTCCCTTTTGCAGCATATTTCAGGTGCTCCGTTTTTGTTCCATACTCCTGTCCGCAGATGACACGAACATATTTGTCAATGTTATTCTCTTTCCATTCACGATCAAGCGCTTCTCCTGGAGTTTGCGAGATAACCAGCGCATCAGTTTTATCTTCAGTTTTTTTTAGGCATTTCTCCACGTAGGTAAAAGGTTTTAGGTTTTTCACCCATTTACCTATTTCTATATTTACCTGTAATGACCATCTGAGGAGTCTGTCTATTTCCGGAGTTTTGATTTTCACAGCGTATTCTTCCAGCGCCGGATTTCCCAGTTTTGTTTCGTTTGCTAACCATTTTTTCAATGGAGCAGTGTCATATATTTTTATGTTTTTGTTTAAAACCTGTGGACGTTTTTTTAGCAAGTCGAAAAAGTAGTCCAGTGCCTGAAATCGGTTTAATCCTCTTGTTTTGGAGTAGAGGTTAACAAACTCCCAAGTTTCACGAGCTATTTTTGATACAGGGAGTAGCTCAAAGTAGCGTAGTACATTTGGGCAAAAGAACTCCTTTTGTTTGGGCTCCATTGAGTCAAATACACATCCATCGGAGTCGATACCGATAAAGAATTCTTTGGTTGGAGCCAGGTCTTTTATTTGTTGTTGTAGGTTCATATTTGTATAGAGTTATATTGTTTTTATAATTGTTCAATTGGGCTTTTCAGACCTTGCTATTAAAGATTTAAATTGCGATATGCCTGTGGAGTGTATTTATCAAGTTTCTGTTCTGCAAACAGAGGTTTGAATCTAGTAAAGCGTTGAATACCATTAATTACTGGAATGCTAACCCAGTCTTCTCCTATTAGTGGGCGAATATAGTTAATAAAGGAGTCAGTTACATCTATTCTGCTTTTAGCAATCCACTCTTTTTTAAAGAAGCGCTCAGAGAGAGCCACTTTTTCCAGTGGTACTTTGTCGTAATAGATGTTGTATATAAATCCGGGTTTACGGAGGATTGTAGCCATCCATCCGTTACCATCGTTCATTGCTATATCGACAGCTTTTTGTCCGACTTTATACGCTTCGTCCAGATCGACTGTTGATGCATAGATCATATTGTGTCGCTGGTCTGTTCCGGGGACTTGTCCGCGGGCAGCGCCTTTGGCTTTTATTCCGATGTTGTTGAGGTAGTTAACAATGGATTGCTGAGCAGTTGTTTTGCTTGATCCAAAAGAGGTGTGTCCAAATGAGTCTTTTACTTCGCCCGTGCTTCCTACATCAAACCCCTCGCTTACCACTACGATACATCGTCCATCTTTTTTGACCTGTTCATTTACGTTGTCTGCCATCTCCTCTACAGACATTTTTGATTCTGTCATATATATTTGCAGAGGCATTTCTCGGTTTGGGTCGGCTAAGCGTGCTGCTGCCGGTATGTAGCCTATTCTGCGCCCCATAGCCTGGAGCACAATTACTGGATCTGCGGGGGATGAGCCTGCATTTTCTTCGTTGATATTCTGTACTATGTGAGACCAATATTTTGCAACGGAGCCGTAGCCAGGCGTGTGGTCAATCAGCTTAAATTCACTGTCTCCAACATCATTGTCGATAGTTTTGGGCACGCCAACAGCTATAATTTCAAGTCCATGCTGGTTTGCCAGTTCACTTACTTTAAATGCCGTATGCTGTGAGTCGTTGCCACCTATGTAGAAAAAGTATCCAATTTTATGAGCTTTAAAGACCTCTATAATACGACTGAAGTCTTCTTTTTGAGTGTCCTTTAGTTTATACCGACATGTTCCTATGCTCCCCGCCGCAGGGGTTGTTCTGAGTAGTGCTATTTCATCAACATCCTGCTTAGAAAGGTTTAATAGCTCCTCTTTTAGTACTCCTTCTATTCCGTGCCATCCTCCATATATAGTGCCAAAGTATTCGGGAAACATTTTGCATGTTTCCACAATTCCGCGCAGCGAATTGTTAATTACCGGAGAGGGGCCTCCTGATTGTGCAACAATTACATTTTTCCACATAATAATTTTTGAATTTTCAAGTGTGTTTTTTTAAATATTCTATATCCTTTGAGCTATTCCGTTTTTTTTATATTGATGTTTCATCACTGCTATTTATGTTATAGTAATGAGGTTTTTTTACAAAGAGTTACACCCCTCCAAAAGCGCTGTAGCCTCCATCAACAGGAATAACGACTCCGGTCACAAATGAAGATATGTCGGAAAGCAGGTAGAGGGACGTTCCTTGCAGGTCGTCTGGCTTGCCAAATTTACCCATTGGAGTGTTGTTCACTATTTTTTGTCCTCGTGCCGAGTAATTGCCGGTTTTCTCATCCATTACCAGGAAGCGATTTTGTTCTGTTATGAAGAAACCTGGAGCTATAGCATTCACTCTGATACCAACTTTAGCCAGATGCACAGCAAGCCATTGAGTAAAGTTATTAACAGATGCTTTTGCGGCAGAGTATGCAGGTATTTTTGTTAAAGGGTTGTATGAGTTCATCGATGATATGTTGAGCACAGCGCCCGATTTTTTTTTCAGCATATCCTGAGTGAAAACCATTGTGGGAAGAAGTGTCCCTTTAAAGTTTAAGGCAAATACTTTATCGAATGCCTCCACTTGCAGCCCATAAAATGTGTCTTCAAGGTTATCAATGTCTTTTTTAAGTATTTGCTCCACTTTTGTTGTTGCTTGGGGCGAGTTTCCTCCTGCGCCATTAATAAGAATGTCAATGGCTCCCAACTTGTCATTAATTTTCTTTTTAGCCGCTTCAAGGGATTTTTTGTCAAGTACATCTGCTTTCAGTCCAATCACGTCAGTGCTATATGCAGATGTGAGCTTATTTGCGCTTTTTTCTGCTATCTCTCCGTTAATGTCAATGATTGCTATTTTCGCATTTACCGAGGCCAGTGCTTTTACAATTGATGTTCCTATAACCCCGGCGCCTCCGGTTATAACACATACTTTCCCTTTTAGGTCTTCAAATGGTATTTTATTCATAATGTGATATCAAATTTTAGAGTGTTAGAGTTGAGCTTTTGTATAACTCATCTGTCTGTTTACTGTTTTTTTGTCAAAAATATCTTCAAAGTCTTCATTCTATACCGATAAGTTATGATTTTTCATCATGTTTTTTTAATCTGAGCCGAGTTCTCATTTGTTTTATAAAAAGCCTCGTTGTTTTTTGTTAAAGTGTTTTCTTATTATCTATAGTGATCAGCAAATGTTATAAAGTTTGTTGATTGTTATAAGGTTTGTTATGATTAAAATGATGTGTAATATTTCAGGTTTTCTTTGGTAATAATATCTATTGGCGTGTAGTTCTGTAGTTTTACGGGTTGTTTTTTCACAATATGTTCAAACAGGGCGTTTATTGCATTGTACCCCTGTTTTTCGGGTTTTTGACATAAGAGAAAGTCAATTTTACCGGCTTTCAGTAATTTTATATTGTCAGGTGTAAGGTCATATCCTACTATTCGCGGCAGTTTTGGAAATTTTGGAAAAAGCCTGGCTACATGGTGCACTTTGGAGTTGGTGACAAAGATGCCTCCTATTGATGACATATGAGTTCCATTTTGAATTATACTATTTGCTATCTCACTTTTTTCTCCTGCTACTTCAATTTTTTTGAGTGTTAACCTCCGATTTTTCAGGCTTGTAAAGTAGTTGCAGAATCCTTTTTCTCTCTGAAGGAGATGATCCTGGTTGTCAAGTTCTTTAGCGATGTGTATTATTAAGACCAGTGCGTTGTCAGGAAGGGTGTAGTCCAGCAGTTTGGCTGAAAGGTAACCACTCTGAAACGAGTCTTGCCCAATTCTGCTTACAGGGTTTGCATTTTCAATGTCAGAATCTATAAATACATAGGGGATATTTTTCTTATCAAGCAGGTCGACAAAGATAGAGGCTTCTCTGGATACAGACGGGGCTATTACTACTCCGTCAGGGTGCTGTTTCAGTATAAGAGTGGTTTTTTCAGTAAATGTTGAAGGGTTGTCAGGGTCGAAGAAATATTTTTTAAGGGTTATGCCGTACTGATTCAGTTCTGAAACAGATTTGTTTATTCCTATTATTGGCCTCCCCCAGTAGGATTCTTTCGATATAGATAGAGGCAGGAGTGTGGCTATTACAATGCTTTTTTTTGAGGCGAGACTTCGGGCAAGTATGTTTGGCTTGTAATCAAGTTCTTTAATAATTCGGAGGATTTTTTCCTGTGTTGCTCCAGAAACTTCCCCCCGGTTGTGTATGACCCTGTCAACAGTTCCAGTGGATGTCCCGGCTTTTTTTGCAATATCTTTAATACGTATGTTGTTATTTTCTACTCTCATAGTCTTTATGGAGAAGCTATGTGTGTCCGAAGTTTAAATTTTCACAGCAAATTTATAAAAGATTTTTGTTTTTCGTGTACGGACACGGAAATGTGTATTTTTTATGTTTTTTGTGTTTGTTGTTTGTCCAGTGTTAAAATTCATGTTATTTTCGTGAAGTAAGAATGATAGTGAGTTAACGCACATTTCAGGCTATTTTTGACCTGCGGCATAAGTGCTTAGCAGGTTTATTTGCAGCAAGTTATTTGCTGTGTGAGGTTGTTGTGTGGTGTAGTGTAATTGTTGTGTAGTTTTAAAGCGCATAGTGTACGGATGAAGATTCATAAGCATACATTTGGTATTGGAGACAGATTTTCCATGCAGGGGGAGGCACAGTTAAGAGCAATTTTGAGAGTGTGTAAAGACGGGATTGATGTTGTTCCGGTTTGGAATAAGTCTAACCGTGAGCATCAGATAGTTCGCTCCCTTCCCTCTGATACGAGGGCAGAGGCAGATTTGGCGGTTAAGGCTTTGAATTATACAGGGGAGTACTATGTTGATGCTGATCATATAAACATGAATAGTGTAAAGGATTTTTTATCTGTATCCGATTTTTTTACTATTGATGTTGCTGAGTATATAGGGGAAAAGCCTAATGATAAAGAGGTTGACGAGTTTGTCAGGTCGTGTAAGAGTATGCAGGGTGAGTTGTTTATTCCGGGTATTTCTACGCCGTTTAAAGTTAGTGAAGAGCAGATCAGAGGTGTGGCTGAGAATTTTTTAGCAGCTATTGTGGAGGCTGGCAACATATACAGGTTTATAAGTAAGAGAAAAAGGGGTAAAGGTTTTATTATTGAAGTTTCGATAGATGAGGTTGGGTCTCCCCAAACTCCTGTTGAGCTTCTTTTTATTTTAAAGATGATTGCAGAGCAGGGTATCCCCGCCCAGACTATTGCTCCGAAGTTTTCGGGACGTTTTAATAAAGGTGTAGATTATGTTGGTGATGTGAAGGAGTTTACTCGTGAGTTTGAAGAAGATATTCTTGTAATAGATTATGCTGTTAAGTCTTTTGGGTTGCCTCAAAGCTTAAAGCTGAGCATTCATTCCGGTTCGGACAAGTTTTCGATCTATCCTGCGATTTCGAAAGTTATAAGTAAGTATGATAAGGGGATACATGTTAAAACTGCCGGCACATCGTGGCTGGAAGAGGTAATAGGCCTTGCCCTGGCAGGTGGGGAGGCGCTGGAGATGGCAAAGTCAATATGTAAGAGGGGCTTGGACCGTAAGGATGAGTTGTGTGCTCCTTATTCCGATGTTATTGATATAAGGCAGAGGTTACTACCTTCTGCAAGAGATATAGAGAGCTGGAGTGGCAATGAGCTGGCCAACAGCCTTCGCCATATACCGGAGCATTCAGATTATAATCCCGATTTCAGGCAATTGATACATGTTGCTTATAAAGTTGCGTCGGAGTATGGTGAAAAGTATGTTGATTTACTGAAAAGACATAGTGGTATTATTGGGAAGTGTGTAGAGGAAAATCTTTATGATCGACATTTAAAGAGATTATTTGGGGCACAGGTTTTACCCCATTAATTCGAGAGGTTAAATTTCCTGACGAATGAACAAGAGTGCGGTTTCTTATTGTTTGAAAGTTTGAGCGAGCGTTTAGCTTACCGGTTTAACGGATTAAAAAAAAATGAGAATGAAGCCTTTTATGGATGAGGATTTTCTGTTGCAAACTGATGTTTCCAGGAAGTTATATCATGAGCATGCTGCTGTGATGCCTATATTTGATTATCATTGTCATATACAGCCGCAGGATATAGCTAAAGACAGGCGGTTTGAAAATATGTATCAGATATGGCTGGCGGGGGATCATTATAAGTGGCGAGGGATGAGGTCTAATGGTGTTGACGAGAGGTACTGCACAGGCGACGCATCTGACTGGGAGAAGTTTGAGAAATGGGCAGAAACAGTTCCCTACACACTGCGTAACCCACTCTATCACTGGACACACTTGGAGTTGAAAAAGCCATTTGGGATTGATAAGATATTGAGTTTGTCTACTGCACGCGAAATATGGGATAGGTGTAATGAGATGCTTAGTACACCGGAGTTTTCATGTCGTGGTATTATAAGGAAAGCTAATGTGCATACTATATGCACTACGGATGATCCTATAGATTCGCTTGAGTATCACAGAGAGATAAGAGATGATGGTTTTGAGGTGAGTGTTATTCCTGCCTGGCGTCCTGACAGAGCAATGGCAATAGAGTCTCCCGCATGCTTTAATAGGTATGTTAATACGCTTTCTGATCTTACCGGAACAGATCTTAGCAGGTTTGAAGATTTTTTGGAGGCGATAGATAAGCGCCATCAGTATTTTCATGATAATGGGTGTCGTCTTTCCGATCATGGTCTGGAGACAATGTATGCCGAGTTTTATACTAATAGTGAGATAGGGAGTATATATAGCAAGGTTCGAAGTGGAGTTCAGCCCTCTTATGATGAGTTAAAGAAGTTTCGTTCTGCAATGTTATATGAGTTTGCTGTGATGGACCATAAAAGGGGCTGGGCACAACAGTTTCATTTGGGGGCAATGAGAAATAACAATACGCGGATGTTTAATTCTGTCGGCGCTGATAAGGGGTTTGATTCTATTGGTGATTATAAAATGGCTGCTGCTATGTCCCGTTTTTTTGATAGGCTGGATGAGGAGCAGAAACTTACGCGTACTATTTTATATAATCTTAATCCCAGGGATAATGAGGTGTTTGCGACAATGATTGGTAATTTTCAGGATGGTTCTGAACCGGGTAAGTTTCAGTTTGGTTCGGGCTGGTGGTTTCTTGATCAGAAGGATGGCATGGAGAGGCAGATTAACGCTTTGTCAAATTTAGGGTTGCTTAGCCGTTTTGTGGGAATGCTTACGGATTCGCGTAGTTTTCTCTCCTATTCACGACATGAGTATTTCCGCCGTATTTTGTGTAATTTAATAGGTAATGATGTTGAGAATGGGGAGATACCTAACGATATGGAGCTGTTGGGGCGCATGGTGGAGGATATTTCGTTCAATAATGCATATAATTATTTCAGGTTCTGAGGGTGGCCTGTATTAAGATCTGATATTAAAATTATATAGAGCTTATGCTTTACGTAAAAGCGATTTTGTTTTTTTAGAGCAGGGTTTGGGGTGTGTTTCAATTTCTGAATTTTAAAGATAAATGGATATGAAAAGAGCCGTGCTATTATTGGTTGCAAGTTTTTTAGTGGCAACAGTGTGCAAGCAAGGGAGAGGGGAGTCGCTTAAGTTGGATAAGAAAGAGATCATAGCTTTTGAGATTATCAATAGTGCATGGTATGCTAAGGCAGATCATAAGCATTACACCGTAAGGGTAATGGTGCCTGTGGGTACTAATAAAACTAAGCTTATACCCAATATTATTGTGTCGGAAAAAGCATCCGTAAGCCCAGAGAGTAGGGCGGAGCAGGATTTTACTGATCCTGTAGAATATATAGTAAAGGCAGAGGATGGGAGCACGCAAAAGTATATTGTAACTGTGGAGGAGGTAGAGTTTAGTGCATTAAAAAGTATTATTGGCTTTGATTTTAAAGCAGAAGATAATGAAGCGTTAGAGTATGATATTGTCGGAAAGATAGATAATAAGATTATAAGTGCTGCTGTTTCTTATAAGGCAAAGGGCGTGTTGAAGCCTACTATTACACATACAGGTGTAAGTGTATCTCCAGGTAGCGGAGTGGAGCAGGATTTTACCAACAACAAACGTTATACAGTAGTGGCGGAGGATGGAGGTACAGAGACATATACTGTAATTGTTAATATAGATAGAAATGTGGATGCGAAAATTACTACTTTTGATATTAAAGGGGTGACAGATATAAATATTGACCATGAGGCACAAACTATTACCGGAGTTGCCACAGATAAGGCACATTTAAGAAGTTTAGTTCCTCTCTCTTTAGAGGTTTCTGAAGGTGCCACTGTAATGCCTCCCAAGGGTGATGCGCAAAATTTCACCCTACCTGTGAAGTATCAGGTGGTGGCACAGGATGGCAGTACTTTTAAAAGGTATACAGTAATTATAGAAGTTCGCTAATCCTGAATGGATATAATTTAGTTGTAGCTATTAGAGGACTTGGTTAGAGATATGGAACCGTAGGTCTGCTATTATATTCAGGAAAAATAGATATATTTGCGTGCTTGTTTAGAGAGTTATTTAAAGTTGTAAAAGATATATTAAAGATAAATTAAGTCTATATGCAGAATAAAGGAATGATAAAGCTTTTCACTGCCCTGTTGGCTTTGGTTTGCTTATACCAATTGATGTTTACATTTAAGGCTAAGGAGGTTGAGAGAGCTGCTCGCAACTATGCAAACGGCGATCCGGAGTTGGAGGCTTACTACCTGGATTCAATTTCCAGTGAGACTGTATACAATTTTTTGTGGATAAAAGGCTATAACTATCGAGAGGTAAAGGAGAATGAGATAAATCTCGGTCTTGATTTACAGGGAGGGATGAATGTAACGCTTGAGGTGTCTGTTGTGGATCTGATTCGTTCGATGTCAAATTACAGCCAGGATCCTACTTTTGTTAAGGCTATGAATCTGACTATTGAGCGTTATCGGGAGTCCCAGGATGATTTTGTTACGCTTTTTGGAAAGGCATTTGAGGAGGTTGACCCAAATGCGCGGCTCGCTGCTATATTTACGACAATGGAGCTGAGAGATAAGATTGGTTTTAATTCGACAAATGCAGATGTGCTTGATGTTATACGCCAGGAGACTGATAATGCAATTGATAATTCTTTTAATATTATACGCACACGTATTGACCGTTTTGGTGTGGCACAGCCCAATATACAGAAGCTGCAAACCAAAGGGCGTATACTTGTGGAGCTTCCTGGTGCAGAGGATCAGGAGCGAGTGAGAAAGCTTTTACAAGGTACAGCTAAGCTGGAGTTCTGGGAAACATATGAGAATAGTGAGGTTTATGAATATATGCTTGAGGCAAATCAGCGCTTGCGCGAAATGCGGTCAGTAGATGAAGATATTGAGCTTACTGATGAGGATAAAGGGGATGATACTGGAGATAAAGCAGAGGAAGAGGTAGGAGAGGAAGGGCTTGGGCTGATAGATGAGGTGCAACAGGCTACCGATTCGTTGTTGGCTGGTACACCGGATGATATTGCCAAGAACTTCCCTTTGTTTGCTGTTTTAAATCCTAATACTACTCGTGAAGGGCAAATTATGAGAGGGCCTGTTGTTGGTTATGCTCATTTTAAGGATACTGCAAGTGTTAACGATTATATGAGTATGCCTCAAATTAGGTCTATTTTCCCTCGCAACATGATATTTCGCTGGACGGCAAAGCCGTATGACGATACTGGTAATTTCTTCCAGTTGTTGGCGTTAAAGGTTACAGGACGTGATGGTCGTGCGCCGCTTGACGGAGATGTTGTTACGGATGCCCGCCAGGATTTTGGGCGTAGCCAGGCTATTTGTGTGGTAAATATGAGCATGAATAGCGAGGGTGCTAAGGTTTGGGCCCGCATAACGCGTGAAAACGTTGGTCGGTCAATTGCGATTGTCCTGGATGACTATGTACAGTCTTTCCCTACTGTGGAGGGTGAGATATCAGGTGGACGTACAGAGATAAAGGGGCAGTTTACCGTTAATGAGGCGAAAGACCTTGCAAATATGCTTAAGTCTGGTAAGATGCCTGCTCCCGCCCGGATTATACAAGAGGATGTAGTGGGGCCTACTTTAGGGAGAGAGTCTATTCAGAGCGGTCTTTGGTCGTTTGTAATAGCCTTTGTCTTTATTCTGGTCTATATGTTTATCTTCTATAGTGGGCGCGCAGGCCTTGTAGCTAATATTGCTCTTATTGCCAACCTGTTCTTTGTTGTGGGAGTGCTTGCTTCACTTGGAGCGGTGCTTACTCTTCCCGGTATTGCCGGAATAGTATTGACAATAGGTATGTCTGTAGACGCTAATGTGCTGATATATGAGCGAGTGCAGGAGGAGCTGCAGGCAGGTAAAGGGATCAAGCTGGCTGTAAAGGAGGGGTATGCTAATGCCTATTCAGCAATTATTGACGGTCAGTTAACAACACTTTTAACAGGAGTTGTTCTCTATATGTTTGGTTCCGGTCCTATAAAAGGGTTTGCTACTACTCTTATAATTGGAATATTGACATCACTGTTTAGTGCAATTTTTATTACTCGTCTGATATTTGAAAGATGGCTGCACAGAAACAGGAAGGTGACATTTGTTACTGCTCTGACAAGGAGCTGGTTACGCAAGTCTGATATTAAGTTTCTCGAGAAGCGCAAGCTTGCTTATGTTGTTTCCGGGCTGCTAGTAGTTACCTCCCTGGTAGTTTTAACTACTAAAGGTTTAAATACATCAATAGATTTTAAGGGGGGGCGCGCATATGTTGTAAGGTTGAATAATCCTGTATTGGTTGCTGATGTTGCCCAGACTCTGTCTCTGGAGTTTGGTGCTACTCCTGAAGTGAAAACTTTTGGTGGTGACAACCAAGTACGGATTACTACCGATTACAGGATAGGCGAGGATGGAACTGATATTGATGAAGATGTAGAGAGCCGTCTGTATGAAGGGATGAAAAAGTTTATTGAATCGGATGTGTCGAAAGATGATTTTCTTTCTAATTATAAAATGAGCTCACAAAAGGTTGGGGCAACTATATCTGATGATATTCGCAGAGATGCTGTTATTTCTATCTTTTTTGCATTGTTGATTATTTTTCTCTACATACTTATACGTTTCCGTACATGGCAGTATGGGCTGGGGGCTATTTCCGCTCTTGTTCACGATTCGATAATTGTTCTTGGAATGTTTGCCCTTCTTGATGGAGTGCTCCCATTTTCTTTAGAAGCGGATCAGGCCTTTATTGCGGCAATTCTTACAGTGTTGGGATATTCTATTAATGATACGGTGGTTGTATTTGACCGTATCAGGGAGTATTTGAAGCTACATCCGAAGAAAGATCGCGTAGAGGTGATTGATTCTGCATTGAATAGCACATTACGGCGTACGTTTAGTACATCACTATCAACCCTTATTGTTTTGTTGGCAATCTTCCTGTTTGGAGGAACCTCTATCAAAGGGTTTACTTTTGCATTATTGATGGGTGTAGTTATAGGTACGTATTCTTCTCTGTTTATTGCAACACCAATATCTTATGAAGCAACTAAGAATAAAAAGGTAGAGAAGGTTGCTGAGAGTAAAAAGAAAAGAAGGAGGAGGTAGTATTTAAATGGCACCACTGTGATTGCCTTATACGCGGTGATATAGAATAGAGTGACAGGTATTTGCTATAGCGAGGCTGATGAGTGTAATTTGTAAGTTTATGATAGAATAGTTTCTTTATTTCAGCAAGCTTCTATCCGGCTTTTGGAGGCTTGCTGTTAAGGATGAAAGGAGTGGTAATGATGAGTGTTATGCTTTTTGTTAGTGGTTCGGAGTTGGTATTGGTGATGTTGTTGGCCCTTTTGTTTTTTGGAGCAAGAAGTATACCTGATATTGCAAAGACCATAGGTAAAGGGATGAGGGAGTTTAAAAAAGCTACTAATGACATAAAGCGTGAGCTTGAAGAACATACCGATGGTATTCGTAAGGATATAAATGAAGTTTCCGATTCTGTTAGTCGTGATGCAAGCGATATGAGTAGAGAGATTGAGCGTGACGCAAACGATATGAGCAGAGAGATTGAGAAAGAGCTGAAGGACTGAGGTTGTCGTGTTTTCTGCATTTTTCTTTAAACACACTATTTGTTTTGGAATATATACATCTCATTTCAGGATTAGTAATAGTTGTTTTAAGTGGGGAGTGTCTTGTTAAAGGAGGTAGGAGTCTTGCTTGTCATTTTAAGATTTCTACCCTTGTAGTAGGGCTTACTATTGTGGCGTTGGGAACTTCCGCTCCTGAGCTGGTTGTGAGTGTCAGTGCTGTGTTTTCCGGATATCCAGATATTGCTTTGGGCAGTGTGATTGGGTCAAATATTGCTAATATAGCCATGGTTCTAGGTGTGACTGCCATATTTGCAGTTTTACCTGTTAAGGTTGATGTTGTTCGATATTGGTGGCCTGTTATGTTTGTTTCTGGGCTGATGTTTTGTTTTTTTATTTCAGATTCCACTATTTCACGTTATGAAGGTGTCATTTTGGTAGGAGTACTTATCGCCTTTATATGGTTTAGTATCTATCGTTCAAGAAAGACCCAGAGAGCAAAAGGGAGTCTTCCCCCTCAATTCAGGTTTGGTGTTTGCGTTATTATGATTGTCTTGTCCTGTGTAGGGTTAGGAGTTGGTTCTAAGCTTTTAATAGGTGGAGCTTCTGCTGTTGCCGATAGTTTTGGAGTTGAAGAGCGGGTTATATCTATATCTGTTGTTGCTTTTGGTACAAGTATTCCTGAGCTGACTACATCACTGGTTGCTGTAACAAGGAGAGAGATAGATATTTCTATCGGAAATATATTAGGGTCTAATATATTTAATATATTGGGAGTGGTTGGCATTACTGCATCACTAGAGGCTATCGATGTTATTTTTGAAGAGTTTGTATATGATGTTATCTGGATGGTATTGTTTTCGCTTCTTCTAGTTATATTTATTATTCCTGTTATCTCAAATATACGTTTTTTACACTCACATGGTAGAGGTGGTTTTTCAATGCTTTTAAGTCCGGCAGGGAGTATGCTTAGCCGCTTTGGAGGTGCCATTTTGTTTGTGCTGTATATTATTTATATTGTCACGATTTTCTATTTTAGGGAGTGTTGCAGATAACCGGGGTTTGCAGTGGAGTTTATTAGCTTAAGCGAGCGCAAGTTTCATCTTTTGGTTAATTAATTTTGTCAGAATCCTCATTTATTATTAGTAAGTTGTGGTTTTTTCTAGTTTAGTTTTTTATCAATCCGAGCCAGAGTCTTTTGTTTTACAAAGGCCTTGCCTTGTGTTTCTGGCGGTAATACTTGCATGCCTTTTTCGTTTTTTCAAATATTTTTGTGATTATATAATGCATTGAATATGTTAAGAGCAGAGCGGATTGCAAAATCTTTTGATAGTTTCCAGGTACTGAAGGATGTTTCTCTTGATGTAAAGAAAGGGGAGATTGTTTCTGTTGTAGGCGCCAGCGGAGCAGGGAAAACCACTTTATTGCAAATTCTTGGTACGCTGGGGAGGCCTGATTCCGGAAAGGTGTGGATCAACAACCGGGATGTTTTTACTTTTGGGGACAAGAGGCTTGCCCGTTTTAGAAATAAGGAGATAGGTTTTGTTTTTCAGTTTCATCATCTATTGCCAGAGTTTACAGCCCTCGAGAATGTTTCCATTCCGGGCTATATTGCTCATCGCAGCAAGGTTGATGTTGAGTCCAGTGCAAAGGAGCTTTTGGAGATACTTGATTTGCAAGATAGGATGGAGCATAAGCCAGCGGAGCTTTCAGGAGGTGAGAAGCAGCGTGTGGCTGTGGCACGTGCATTGATCAACAAGCCTTCTGTTGTGCTTGCAGATGAGCCGTCGGGAAATCTTGATTCAAAGAATCAAAAAGAGTTATTCAAGCTTTTTTTTAATCTGCGAGAGAAGTTTGACCAGACGTTTATTGTAGTAACGCATGATGAGCATTTTGCAGGGATAGCCGACAGGATGGTAAGGATAAGCGATGGTTTAATCAAGGGGTGATTAAAGTGGATCTTTTGTTATAGGTTAATGGATGAAAGAGGAGAGTCTCAGAGATTTTTTAGAGGAGAAGTACTACCGGTACAACAATCCTGTTTTTGTTGAAACCGATCCAATACAGGTTCCCAAAAGGTTTAGCAAGAAAGAGGATATAGAGATTGCAGGTTTTATGTCGGCAACTATCGCTTGGGGGCAACGTCCAGTGATAGTAAAAAATGCGATTTCTTTGGTGGGGTTGATGGATAATCGGCCCTACGAGTTTTTGATGTGCTCACAAAGTCGGGATTTTGCGAAGTTTGGCAGTTTTGTGCACCGCACTTTTAATGGGATTGATTGCCGATATTTCTTGGAAGCATTAAGCCATATTTACAAGGAGCATGGAGGGATGGAGGCTGTTTTCTCTATGGGGTATGATAGGATGAATAGTGTGGCCGGTGCTATCAGCCACTTTAGGCATGTTTTTATGGGTTATGGTCCTGAAAGAAGAACTGAGAAGCAGTTTGCCAACCCTGGTAAAGGATCTGCTGCAAAGCGTATTAATATGTTTTTGAGGTGGATGGTTAGGAGTGACCAGTATGGTGTGGATTTTGGGATATGGAAAAGAATTCCTCCGTCTGCATTAATGATGCCTCTTGATGTACATTCAGGGAGTGTTGCTCGTAAGCTGGGGCTGCTTGCTCGTAAACAAAATGATTGGAAGGCAGTGGAGGAGCTGACATCACGGTTAGCATTTTTTGATAAGGAGGATCCTGTAAAGTATGATTTTGCACTATTTGGTCTTGGAGTTTTTGAAAGGTTTTGATTTGAGTAGTAGGTGTAATTTTTTGACAAAAAGTTTTTTTAATGGTAAATTGCACCATTAAGTGTGTTTGTATTATTGTAAGATATTAAAATCTAGTATATTATGAGTGATTGGTTGTCGGTTCATTCGGTGAATTTTTTAGCAGTGCTGGTTGCTGCTGTGTCGTACATGCTTGTTGGCAGTTTATGGTATTCTCCACTACTTTTTGCAAAGAGCTGGATGAAGGAGAATGGTTTTACTGAGGAGGATTTGAAAGGGGGCTTGCCTCTCTGGTTGGTTTTTGTTCTGAATTTCGTGTTTTCTTTTATTGCTGCTTTTTTCATTGCTCTGATTATTGGTTCAAGTGTATGTCCCGCTTCCGGAGCTATTGTTGGAGCTATGGTTTCCATATTATGCATATCTACAGCTAGGATAACAGATGTTTTATACGAGCGGCGTTCACTGAAGTTGTTTTTTATTCATGCCGGATTTAATTGTGCCGGGTATATGGTAATGGGAGCAATTATTGGTGTATGGCAGTAGTGCGGGATTGAAGTGTGTAGTGTGAGACAGTTATTATATACATTGTTGCTACTCCTGTTTGTAAGGGGAGCCATGGCTAATATATTGTTATCTCCAGAAGCGGAGATAAGCCTTATTACATCTGGAAGTGGGGATGAGGTTTACACTTTCTTTGGACACAGCGGGTTTCGTGTACATGATCCCAGGTCAGGTATTGACCTTATATTTGATTATGGGCGTTTTGATTTTAGCTCACCTAATTTTGCCTATCGTTTTGCAAAGGGTGAGACAGATTATATGTCCGGGATAGATAGATATAGTTATTTTTTAAGTAGTTGTAGGAGCAGGGGTGTTAGTGTCAGTGAGCAAAAATTGAATCTATCACACGATGAGAAGCAGATGTTGCTGGATATACTGCGTGATGATAATCGCCCGGAGAACAGGAGATACAGGTATAGCTATTTTTTTAATAATTGTGCTACGAAGCTTAGGGATAAAGTAGAGGAGGTATTGGGTTCTAATGTTCACTGGGTGGATGATGGTTTACCGCAATACACTTTTCGGCAGATGGTGGAGACATGTGTTCCCCGGAAGACATGGTTTGATTTTGGTATAAAAGTTGTTTTGGGCATTCCTGCGGATGAGGTAATAACTTCATATGAAAAGATGTTTCTCCCTGAGCATCTTTCCGGGAATTTTGAGCGGGCCTATGTGGTGCGTTCTACCGGAGAGCAACCACTTTGTGGGCCTGTGGTAGCTGTTCTTGCTGCATCTGAGAAGGGTGTTGTGTTCGATCCGTTTTCTCCTGCTGTTATTATTATTGGGCTGACACTGATTGCTTTGTTTGCGGGGGCAAAGGGGTTTTTGGCTTGCAGGCATAGTGTGTGGACAGATTTTGTAGTTTATTTTGGTTTTGGAATAGTTGGAATAGTTCTTTCATTCCTCACATTTTTTTCAGAGCATCCTACAACAGAGTGGAATCTAAATGTTATATGGGCTCTGCCTATGCATTTTGTGTTTGCTTTTTTTTTGTTGTTTAAGCATAAAAGGAGGTGGTTTATATATTATCACAGGTTTACTGTGGTAGTTTTAGGCCTGTTTTATCTTTTGGCAGTATTTTCTCCGCAGTCATTTCATTGGCTTGTTTTTCCGTTGTCTCTGATATTGTTTTCAAGGGCATTGAAAAATATTTTACCTAAGGTTTGAGCATTTCACAAAGCTTATTTTTTTAATTTTTTGTGAGAATATTTTTTAAAGTTTTGATTAATAAGCGAGCCGAAAGCTTTCATTGATTCTTTTTGGTGCAAGCCAAAGTGTTTTGTTTTGTAAAGGCTTCTGTTCTTAGGTAAGGTTTTGCATTTTTAGCAGATTGCTGGTGCTTTAATATTCTATTACGGGTTTTAACTGCTAATCAGATTGATTTTGTTTTTTTTATATTTGTTCATATAAATCATATAGGAGATAGTTTGTGCCCGTTACTAAGAAAAAATATGTTGAAACGCCTTTGATGAAGCAGTACTATAGCATTAAGGCAAAGCATCCTGATGCTGTACTACTTTTTCGTGTGGGTGATTTTTATGAGACGTTTGGGATGGATGCGATAAAGGCCTCCGAGATATTGGGTATCACGCTTACCCGGAGAGCTAATGGGGCGGCCAGCTATGTTGAGCTTGCCGGTTTTCCACATCATTCTCTTGATACCTATTTGCCAAAGCTGGTTCGTGCTGGGCAAAGAGTGGCAATATGTGAGCAGCTGGAGGATCCGAAAGTTGCAAAGAAGGTTGTAAAGAGGGGTATTACTGAGCTGGTAACTCCGGGAGTTTCTTTTAATGATAATGTTTTAGAGCACAGGGAAAATAATTTTCTGGCATCAGTACATTTCAATAAGAGCAAGGGTGGGGTTTCATTTTTAGATATATCTACAGGCGAGTTTTTTACAGCAGAAGGTTCGCTTGAGTATGTAGATAAGCTTTTAAATAGTTTTCAGCCTAAGGAGGTTCTTTTTCAGAAGGGGAGGGAGGAGTTGTTTAATAAGCATTTTGGCGATAAGCTTTATAGGTTTTCACTTGAAGACTGGGTTTATACTGAGGATGCTGCGGAGGAGAGGTTAATACGCCACTTTGAGACCAGATCGCTAAAGGGTTATGGTGTACAAGGTCTTCCGTTGGGAATAATTGCTTCAGGCGCCATTTTACACTACCTGGATATTACACAGCACAACCGTGTTTCCCATATTACCGGGTTGTCGCGTGTTGAGGAGGGGAAGTATGTGTGGCTCGATCGTTTTACTGTTAGAAATCTGGAGCTATTTTCTTCTATTAACGAGGGTGCAAAGACACTTGTGGATGTTATTGATAAGACGGTGTCTCCTATGGGTGCCAGAATGCTTAAAAGGTGGATTGCACTACCTTTAAAGGAGGTTGGGCGCATAAATGAAAGGCTTGATGTGGTTGGGCATTTCATTGAGTTCCCGGATTTAAGGGAGGGTATGGAGGAGCATATGCAGCATGTTGGTGATTTAGAGAGGGTCATATCGAAAGTTGCTGTGGGGCGTATTAATCCTAGGGAGGTACGTCAGCTCCGAAATGCTTTAACTGTTATAGCATCTATAAAGCAGTTGTGTGAGAAGTCTGGGAATAGGACATTAAACCGTTTTGGGGAGCAGTTAAATACTTGTGAGACGATACGAGCTAGGATTGATAAAGAGATAGTAGAGGGTCCTTCAACGCAGGTTGGGAAAGGTAAGGTTATAGCTGACGGTGTATCGGAAGAGCTTGATAGGTTACGGAGCATAGCGTGTTCGGGGAAAGATTTTTTGAACAGTATGCAGAAGCGAGAGAGCGAAAAGACAGATATTCCATCGCTGAAAATAGGCTTCAATAATGTGTTTGGTTATTATATTGAGGTGAGAAACACCCATAAAAATAAGGTTCCGGAGAGCTGGATACGCAAGCAAACACTTGTGAGTGCAGAGCGATATGTTACCGAGGAGCTAAAAGAGTATGAGACCAAGATACTCGGTGCAGAGGAGAAAATTGCTGAGTTGGAGGGCAAGCTGTTTAGTGACCTGGTGTTTGCTTTGTCTGATTATATACAGATAATTCAGTTAAATGCGAGTGTACTTGCGCAGGTCGATTGTCTTCTTTCTTTTGCTGTGGCAGCAATTCAGAATGGCTATAAGAGGCCTGAGGTAAATGAGAGTTCTGTGATCGATATAAAGGGTGGCAGGCATCCGGTGATTGAGCATCAGTTGCCTTTGGGTGAAAGTTATGTGGCAAATGATATTTTTCTTGATAGGGATGATCAGCAGGTAATAATAGTTACCGGCCCCAACATGTCCGGTAAGTCTGCAATGTTAAGGCAGGTTGCACTTATTACTCTTATGTCTCAGGTGGGCTGTTTTGTACCTGCTGAGTCTGCAACAATAGGCTATGTTGATAAGATATTTACGCGTGTGGGAGCATCCGACAATATTTCTCTTGGGGAGTCCACCTTTATGGTTGAGATGAATGAGGCTGCCAGTATTTTGAATAATTTGTCGGACAGAAGTCTGATATTGCTGGATGAGCTGGGGAGGGGTACGAGTACCTATGACGGTATTTCTATTGCCTGGTCTATTGTAGAGTATATACATGAGCATCCAAAGGCCAGAGCAAAAACGTTGTTTGCCACTCATTACCATGAGCTGAATGAAATGGAGAAGACATTTGGGCGGGTGCAGAATTTTAATGTGTCTATTAAAGAGGTTGATAATAGGGTTATTTTTTTGAGAAAGCTTATTCCCGGAGGTAGTAATCACAGTTTTGGTATTCATGTTGCTAGAATGGCTGGTATGCCGCCGAGTGTTGTGAAAAGGGCAGATGAGATATTGAAGCAGTTGGAAGGGGATAATAGAAAAGGAGAGTGCCCTGCCAAGCCGGTTGGTGATATAGCAGAGAGCAGGGAAGGTTTCCAGTTGAGTCTTTTTCAGTTGGATGATCCTGTTCTTAAGCAGATAAGGGATGAGATTGCGGGTATAGATATTAATAATCTTACCCCTGTGGATGCGCTGAATAAGTTAAATGAGATTAAAAAGATAACGGGTGTTGGGTAGGTTTTTCGGGTTTTTATTTTACCCGTGTTAAAAAGTGAAATATTTTCCCGGGTAATGAAAATTTGTTTTTATATTTGCGGTTCGTGTTTGCCGGGAAAGTGTAAAATGTAAAGCGTGGTGTGCTGGGTATGGCTTGTGGGAGGTGCTGGTGATTTTAATTTTTACTTTATTCCAGGTAGACGATGATTAAGTGTTGCGGAAATAGCTCAGTTGGTAGAGCATAACCTTGCCAAGGTTAGGGTCGCGAGTTCGAGTCTCGTTTTCCGCTCAAGCTTAAAGCTTGTTGCCCGGGTGGTGGAATTGGTAGACACGTTGGACTTAAAATCCAATGGCCATTGTGGCCGTGCGGGTTCAAGTCCCGCCCCGGGTACAGTTTTGAAGTATTAATATGATTGTAAAAGTGCTTAAGACTAATGTTCTGGGCGCTTTTTTTTATTGTATTAGGTTCCAGTTTAGGTCTTTTGCAGAAAATACAAGAAAAGAACCTCTTTAATTCTTAGTCTGGAAATATACATTTGTGGCTCCTTCAAATCCGCTTGTTTTCATGTCTCTAGAATTATGGCTACTTTTATATTTTTAATTTTTAGCGAGTTTTAGGGTCACTTACACTACGGGCGTGTATCTAAGGTTGTCGATATTATGAGTGCCAATATCGATGGTATAAGTATTAACAATCATCTTTTTAATAAAAAAAGTTTCTGAGGATTAGTTCTTTGCGAAGCTATTTTCGGGTTTGCTTCAAGAGCTGATGGGAGAAATTAGTTTGTGAAAAAATGAAGTCAAACAGAGTATTAAAAACTAAAGTTTACTATGAATAAGTTATTCTGCTATATTGGACTGCTTATCACGATAGTTATTTTAGGTAGCTGTTCTAGCAGCAGTAAAAGGAGTAAGCAAATCAAGCCTAATGTCATTCTGGTTATGACCGACGATCAGGGTTTTGGTGATTTGGGTTATTATGGTAATCACCATATTAAAACGCCGGTATTAGACCAAATGGCGGAGGAAAGTGTTCGCTTCAGCGACTTTCTGGTTTCGCCAGTTTGTGCACCTACTCGGGCTTCGTTAATGACAGGGCGTTACTCTTTGAGAACGGGTGTTTATGATACTTATCAGGGAGGAGCAATAATGGCTTCAAGTGAAGTTACCATAGCCGAGGTGTTACGAGATGCTGGTTATAAAACAGGGATGATAGGTAAATGGCATTTGGGCGATAATTATCCATCTAGGCCAGAAGATCAAGGTTTTGAATATACATTGCGGCATTTGGCAGGAGGTATTGGTCAGTGGGGTGATTGGCCAAATCATTTGAAACACGATAAAAGCTACTTTAGTCCAACACTTTGGGAAAATGGCAAGATGATAGCAAGCAGTGGCTACTGTACGGATGTTTTTACTGATGCAGCACTAAGTTTTATTGAAAAAAACAGAGAGGAGCTGTTTTTTCTTTATCTGTCATATAACGCTCCACACGATCCTTTGCAGGTTCCTGAAAGTTATTATAACATGTACAAGGACATTGATCCAGCAGCAGGCTTTGAAAATGATAGCAGGCCATTTCCTGAAATGACAGAGACAATGAAGGAAAAAGCCAGAAAAGTGTACGCCATGGTTAGCAACA
Source organism: Tubiluchus corallicola (assembly GCA_030141605.1). NCBI lineage: Eukaryota > Metazoa > Priapulida > Priapulimorpha > Priapulimorphida > Tubiluchidae > Tubiluchus > Tubiluchus corallicola. Next base: position 40,031 of record JAQGDQ010000468.1, on the reverse strand, counting down.
TAGATGATAATATGGGGCGCTTGCTTGCTAAGTTGAAGGAGTTAAAACTGGATGAAAATACTTTAGTGATTTTTATGACTGATAACGGTCCTGTCCCTTTTAGGTATTTAGCCGGAATGCGAGGGCGAAAATCGTTTGTGTACGAAGGTGGCATACATGTACCATGTTTTTGGCGCTATCCTGCAGCTTTTAGAGGCAACCGTGATATCAATTATACTGCTTCACATTATGATATTTTTCCTACTTTAATTGAGTTGTGTGGTGGCAAGATGCCTCAAGACCGACAAATAGACGGCATCAGCCTACTATCTTTGTTAAAACAAGAACAAGCTACATTGCCTGAGCGCTCAACATGTCGTTATTGGACTCGTAAAAAACCGAGTAAGTATAATAATATGATGATTCGTAAGGGCGAATATAAGTTGGTAGGCAAGTGTGAGGAGAATTCGGAAATAGAGGAGTTTGAATTATTTAATCTGGCAAGTGACCCTTATGAGCTTAACAATATTGTAGCGAGAGATAATAGTGTTGCTGTTGCTATGAAAAATGAACTGGATGATTGGCTAAGTGATATGCTGGCATCGCCTTGTTATTTGCAATCGCCACGCACAATAATAGGCACTGAGTTTGAAAATCCCAGCTACTTAAACCTGAATGATGTGAACTTTACCAAATACAGAGATGTAAAAGGAAGTGTGGTTTATTGGGAAACGGAGATTGCCAGAGAAGGCAGCTACGATATTAACATTTATTTTAGAAATGAGATTGAGAATGACTGCGAGGTGCAATTATCTATAGGTGAAATAGAGCACACTTTTACATTTATAAAGCCAATGAGAAGTCAACTAGCTCTTGGTAAGTTTCAGCTTAAGTCGGGCCATGCCGATATCATTCCGGTAGTATTTATTAAGACAAAAGATAAAACAGTTTATAAAATGCCTTTTTATGTCGAGGTTAAAAGGGATGGTGTTTAAAAGATATGTTTGTAAGTTGCTGGTTAAGAGGGTTGAGTTTTGAAAATTGGGTAACCGCTTCTGAAATGTTCATGCAATAGCATGTATGCCGGCAGTCTCTTTTGAAGCAGACGGTGTGTATTACCTGCAATAGGAAATAGGTATCGAGGTGGATTGAGTACACGAATCGTAAAATATGGAAATAGGTACTTTATTTACGATTTTGAATAGTCTACATCAGAACAACTATAAATGGCGTCTTCTGGAAACCTGAGTACAGTTTGGTAAAATTAAGCAAGCTGGGGTTGCTATAAGTGAGAGTGTTTATGGTCACCGACTATAGGCAAGCCAATAACTGAACCTACGAAATAAGGGAATTCTGGGACGCGTACATCGCTTCAAAGTCCAGTACCTGTAGCCAATGAAAAAGGAGGGGTTTTACTAAGTGTGTAAATCATCATTCGATGTGCCAGTTTCCATTGCTTTTAGTGATAATAAAGGTGGTGGCATCGCATGCTTGGTCGGGTGATGGTATTAAGTAATTTTTTTTAAGAGCTCAAAAGCATATAGGTATAAGCATATTGTGGGATGATGGATTATTAATGCATCAAAACTGCTCCGAGAGTCCTTTTTACATTAAAATCCTTATTTATATCAGTAACCCACGGTATTTTCCTTAGTCTGGATCAGGTTTTTTGCTTGCAAAAGGTTTTTTTAACAAAAAATAATATATCTTTACACACTAAAATTAGAGTTATTGTATTTCTGAATGTCTATCATTGTTAATATTATAGTTGGTTGAAGTAATTTTTAAACTTTTTATTTTTATGAAAATATCTATTATGAAGAGGGCTATGCTAGCAGTTGTAGTAGTATTATTAGCTACTGTTGCTATTTCTACCTCTTGTCAAAAGAGCGACTTGCCTGATGACGTTACAAGGAGAGAGATAAAGTCTTTCAGGTTAGACGCGGAATTAAACCCTGGTATTCTTACAAAGAGTTATGAGGGAGAGATAGACGGTACTTATATAGAAGTAGTTGTTGATGACGATGTGGATTTATCCTTTTTGGTTCCAACAATAGAGTATGAGGGAGGGCTTATTATGCCGGCATTGGGCAGCGTAGGGCTGGATTTTAGAGATCATGTGACTTATGTAATAATTTCTACATGCAATCCAGAGGATCTTGTTGCGTACATTATAGATGTGCATAGAGAAGGTGAGCCTGCTACTCCACCTACAGACTCGGACCCAGATCCGGACCCGGGCCCGGGCCCGGAAACACCGCGTCCTGACCTTGGTGATCCTGATGAGCCGATTGTGTTGGGCTACTTTGGAAGCTGGGGCGAGACCTGGCCGCTGGAGGGAGCTTCTTCTACGCTTAGAGATATCCCCAGTTTTGTGACCCACATATTTTTGTCTTTTGTAAAGCCGGATATGAGATATGAGAAAGGTTCTTACGATTTTTCCAAGACAGGATTAGAGGTGCCTTATGGTACAGGTACTCCCGCAGTGAATGAGGAAGCCGGATGTATGCTTAAAGAGACGGTAGCTGCGTTGTCTGCGAAAGGAATTAAGGTTATTCTTTCAATAGGTGGTGAGACGTTCTGGTATGATAGTAACATATACTATAGAATTAACTATAAAGAGATCAAAGATTTTGTTGATGATTTCGGTTTTGCGGGAATAGATTGGGATTTTGAGCCTAATGGTAGTTTTGCCAACATTGGCTCCCAGACAAATGTTAATCATTTTATAACAATGATTAGGGAGTCCCGTAAGCTGATGCCTAAAGATAACTATATTATAGCCTGTGCCCCTGCGGGAGTAGGTGCTTTGGGGGGAGAGATCAACAATGACCCTGATTCTCCTTACAAATATGAAAATAGAGAGAGTATTACAGGAGAAACTCATATTGATTCGCCGGATTGGTCTGTGAGTGATAACGGTATGATGTTATTTAGGTTTAGTGCTACCGGTCATATGATACCTGTATTTGAAGCTGTGGGAGAAGATATAGATATTGTGGCATATCAGGGATATAATACTGGAGGTTCGGCTAATAGAAAGTTGATGTATGATGCTTATGCTCATTATGCCAATAAACACGGCTTTAGAATAGCGGCAGGCGTTCATTTCCCTAGTGAGCCTTGGGGTCCGTATTATGAGTTTTCATACGATGAGGTAGCTGATTTGACCAAGCATATACATGATGGAGGAGACACAGGTAGGAACGATAGCAGGGCAGGTGAGGGGGATGGTGTAATGATCTGGGAGCTGAGAATGAAAAGTCAAGTTAGCTCAGCATACGGTTATATGAATGTAGCCTCCTCAGTACTAAATGGTAGCGATACAAGTACAGCTATTGCGGGTGCTGAAGACTTCGATATGGAGCCATATGAAGGAGATGACGAATTTACCTGCAAGGGTAGTGGTAGTGGTGGTGGAGTAACGGTAGGTGAGAAGTATTGTGATGTGTATGCCTGGAAAGATATTACAGTGTATGCTACCGAAGGAAGTGAGGTGTACCACAACTCCAAGATATGGAAAAACAGCTGGTGGACTCAGGGAGATGAGCCTGGCAAAGGAGGAGAGTGGGGCGTTTGGAAGTATGTCAGGGATTGTAACGACTAGTAAAGGTTTATTTTTTTATAACTCAATAGTTCAAGAAGGGCTGTCTCAAAAGTAATTTTGGGGCAGCTTTTTTTATGTATACTTTTTTACCCTTGATAGAAAAGGCATAAGGTCCGAGGTTCGTTTTTTTATTTCGCTAAAATGCAGGGTGTCTGGTTAATGTAAGAAAGCAGTTTGCTAATTTCCTGTCGGTTTTCTCTTTTTTATGCCCCCAGTATCATTTTAACGATATAGAAGAAATGGAGGGTATCCTGCTGTGCATAGGGTTAAGGTTTAAAGCCTTTGCAGAGTTTGTCTTTTGTATTGGTGGTTTTCGAGGGAGCCTTGTTCAAAGCCTTCATTTATGCGAGCGGACTGAAAGTCTTCACTGGGTATTTTCAGCGATAGCCAAGGTGTTTTCATTTTGGAAAGGGCTTAATATGGTTAGATACTGTAAGTCCTCCTTTAGTTAGTCGCTCCTTAAGAGTTAATTTTTGTTGAGATAAAAATATAGGGGGCTGCTTTAAAAGGAATTTTCGGCAGCCCCCTATTTTGATCAAATTTTTTGTTCTGTAAGTGGTTTACACCTCCTATCTTGCAAAGAGCAGTTCGCGATACTTAGGTAGCGGCCATAGTTTGTTGTCGACAATGAGTTCAAGTTTGTCTATGTGGTAGCGTATGCTATCCAGATATGGACGAACTGTTTTGTCATATGCAAAAGCTTTTTCACGCCCTTCTGCTATTATGTTAGCTATTTTACGCGCTTCTACCATTTCGTCAACTTTTGTTTTTATTATAGCGATATGGTCCGATATGGTTTTAATAAGCTCAAGCCTATTGGATGCCAGGTTTTTATATTCGACATCTGAGAGTATATCTTTAAGTCCTCGGACATTCTGGATAAGCATGGTTTGATACTGCACGGCAGTTGGTACGATATGGTTAATAGCCAGGTCTCCAAGTACACGTGCTTCGATCTGCACTTTCATTGTAAACTTTTCAAATTCAACTTCTGTACGTCCTTCCAGTTCAGTTTCACTGAGTATACCTAATTCAGAGAGTAGCTTTTTGGAGCTTTCAGACAGGTAAGCATCGAGGGCGGCGGGAACATTATAAATATTTGTCAACCCGCGATTTTTTGCCTCTTTTATCCATTCATCGCTATACCCGTTACCATCGAAACGTATAGGTTTACATTCTATAATGTATTTTTTAAGTACTTGCAGTATGGCTTCATCTTTTTTTACTCCGTTCTCAATAATTGTATCAGTGTCTGTTTTGAACTGTTTCAACTGCTTGGCCAGTGCAGCATTTAGCACAATCATTGCAGACGCACAGTTTGCTGTTGAGCCGACTGCACGAAATTCAAAGCGATTTCCCGTGAAGGCGAATGGTGATGTACGGTTGCGATCGGTGTTGTCGAGCAGTATTTCGGGGATACGCCCAATGTCCAACTTCAGGGCTGTTTTTTCATCGGGGGTCATCTTGTGATCACTAACCGACTGTTCAAGGATATCTAACATTTTTCCAACTTCCGATCCCAGAAATGCCGATATAATTGCAGGTGGGGCTTCATTTGCACCCAGGCGGTGTGCATTCCCTGCTGATACTATTGATGCACGAATAAGGTCCTGATTGTCATAAACAGCTTTTAGTGTGTTTATAACAAATGTTAGGAATTGCATATTTGATTTTGGGTTTTTCCCTGGGGCAAAGAGGTTCACGCCTGTATCTGTAGCCAGCGACCAGTTGTTGTGTTTTCCCGAGCCGTTGATACCGGAAAATGGTTTTTCGTGAAAGAGCACCCTCAGCCCGTGGTGGCGTGCTATCTTTTTCATCAGAATCATTATTAACTGGTTGTGATCATTTGCCAGGTTGGCCTCTTCAAAGATAGGGGCAACTTCGAATTGGTTTGGGGCAACTTCATTATGGCGTGTTTTTATTGGAATGCCAAGTTTATATGCTTCGTTTTCAAAGTCTACCATAAAAGATCCTACTCGCTCCGGTATTGATCCGAAGTAATGATCATCCAATTGCTGGTCTTTTGAAGATGCGTGTCCCATCAGTGTACGTCCGGTGAGCATAAGGTCGGGACGTGCGTAATAAAGCCCTTCGTCAATAAGAAAGTACTCCTGTTCCCACCCCAGATTTGCATGTACTTTTTTCACATTTTTGTCGAAGTAGTGACAAACATCAACGGCTGCTTTGTCGATGGTGTTTAATGCCTTCAGAAGGGGAGATTTGTAATCAAGAGATTCCCCTGTGTATGATACAAATATTGTGGGAATGGTTAGTGTAGTTCCGATGATAAATGCGGGTGAGCTTACATCCCATGCTGTATAGCCGCGCGCTTCGAAGGTTTGGCGTATTCCGCCACTGGGAAAGGAGGATGCATCCGGCTCTTGCTGAGCAAGTAGTTTTCCTGAGAATGTCTCAACCACTCCTCCTGCGTTATCATGATCAATAAATGCATCATGTTTTTCTGCGGTTCCGTCAGTTAGTGGGTGGAACCAGTGGGAGTAGTGTGTGGCTCCATTTTCCATGGCCCAGGCTTTCATCCCTGTTGCAACATCGTCTGCCGCTTTTCTGTCGATAGTGGTGCCATTGTCTATAGCATCAATAACTGCGCTGTACGCTTCTCTCGACAGGTATTTTTTCATTTTTTTTCTGTCGAACACAAGAGATCCATAGTAGTCTGAGGTCAGTTTTTTTTCTCTTTTTACCGCGATGGGTTGCCTTTGAAGCAGTGTTTCTAAAGCTTTCAGTCTAAATTGAGACATAGTGTTTTAATGTGTTTATTTATTTTTATTATTAAAGTTGGCTAAATATATAAAATTTTTAGAAATGGGTGTGTTTTTTGGGGGGTATAGACGTGGAATTTGATGTTTTTTTTCATGTTGACCTATTGAAAAATGACGTGTAATTGTTTTGTTTATGGTAAAATATTGAAGTTTTTGCATAGTTCGTCTTTTTTATTAATGTTTTCTTCGGAGCTCTCTTTTAAGCTCTTCATTTACATTATTAAGTTGAGGCTTTTCATTGAGCCTTTCCTCAGTCTGAGCCAAAATATTTTTCTTTGCAAAGGTTTTAATCTATTACCCGCTAAAACATAAAAAAAACAGATAAGGCATGCGTATGATACATGCTTTACCTGTTTTTTAGGTTATTTTGTTAATAGTCTCTCTTATTACCCTTCAGCAAAGTGTTTATAGAACAGTGGAATTGTTTTAATTCCTTTGTAAAAGCTTTCCAGCGGATAGTTTTCATTTGGCGAATGAATGGCATCTGATTCCAATCCAAACCCCATTAGTATTGATTTTATATTTAGTATGTTTTCAAATGTTGATATGATTGGTATACTTCCGCCACTTCTTACTGGTACGGGCTGTCTGCCAAATACTTCTTTGTAAGCTTTTTCTGCTGCCCTGTATGATGGCATATCTATGGGGCATACATAGGCTTGCCCACCATGAAGTGGTTCTATCTTAACCGTTACACATTCCGGGGCGGTGGATTTTAGATGCTCCGCAAGTAGTTTTGCTATTTTTTCATGATTTTGGTTGGGTACCAGTCTACAGCTAATCTTTGCATATGCTTTTGAGGGCAGCACCGTTTTGGCTCCTTCACCGGTATATCCACCCCAAATACCACATACGTCAAATGACGGGCGTATGCCAGTACGTTCGTTGGTGCTGTAGCCTTTTTCTCCAGAAAGAGCCTGTACGTTAATTGCTTTTTTATACTCTTTTTCGTTAAATGGCGCTTCTGCCAGTTTAGCCCTTTCTTCTGCTGTTATTTCCAGTACATCGTCATAAAAACCGGGAATTGTTATTTTGTTATTTTCATTTAGCACCCCCGCAAGCATTTTACATAATATATTTATTGGGTTTGCTACGGCTCCCCCAAATACTCCTGAGTGGAGATCGTGGTCGGGGCCGGTTACCTCCATTTGCCAGTATGCCAGTCCTCTCAGTCCGGTAGTTATAGAGGGTATGTCAGAAGCAATCATTGATGTATCTGATACAAGTATTACATCCGCGCTTAGCATATTTTTGTTCTTTTTACAAAACTTACCGAGGTTTGGTGATCCGATCTCTTCTTCTCCCTCTATCATAAATTTCACATTGCACGGCAGGGTGTCTGTTTTTACCATTAGCTCAAAGGCTTTGGCATGCATAAATCCCTGCCCTTTGTCATCATCAGCACCGCGAGCCCATATTTTACCATTTTTAATTACAGGCTCGAATGGATTTGTTTCCCATTTTTCGATTGGGTCAACGGGCATAACATCCATATGGCTGTAAACCAACACTGTCGGTTTTGTCGGGTCAATAATTTTTTCCCCATAAGTAACCGGGTTGCCGTCTGTCTCGTATACTTCTGCCTTATCTACTCCTGCCTGAAGCAGAATTTTTTTCCAGTATTCGGCGGCTTTATACATGTCAGGTTTATGTTCTGCAATAGAGCTAACAGATGGGATTCGTATTAGTTCGAATAGCTCTTCAAGGAATCGCTCCTTGTTTTTTTCAATGTATTTATCAATGTAGTTCATAATTTTTTTTTTAGCTCCACTAAAGTAAAATAATTTTTTAGAAGTAGCGAGACTTTTACGAAACTCATCTTTTTAGATAGTATTTTTGTCGAAATCTTTTTATAGGGCCTTTATTTGTGCCAACGAGGAGTGGTTTTTCATAGAATTTTTCCTTAATCTAAGCTAAAATACTTTGCTTTGCAAAGGCCTGGTTTTGTTTTTGAGCAAAGTGGTTACGGGTTTTGTTTATGTACTGGTGTTGTTGTGAGTGTTGTAAAGATGTGCATTATATTTGGCTTACAGTTTAGAGTGTTACTTTTGTTAATAGAGTTCATAAGAATAGAGGTTTTATATGGCGCGGTTTGATTTTACACGTTTCCCGGTAAATACGCTTATAGGTAGCCGGTGGGACAATTTTAAGGCAATTACCAAAGGGCGGGAGATGGATGAAAGGTACAGGGGATTGTTTAATCGTACTCGTTTTGTGTGTAGGTTGTTAAGTTCCTTTCAGCCTTTTGAAGACAGGTTGTACAGGAAGAGATCAGCCTTGGTGGAGATGGAAGATGATCCTGTTTTTATATTGGGGCACTGGAGGAGTGGCACAACATTTTTACACAATGTACTGGCACAAGATCGACAGTTTGCGTATAACACCACCTATCAGACAGTTTTTCCAAATCTTGTAATGTGGGGACAGCCACTTTTTAAGTATGTGTTGAGCAGAATTATGCCGGATAGGCGTCCAACAGACAATATGGAGCTATCTGCTGACCAACCACAAGAAGAAGAGTTTGCATTGGCAAATATTATGCCTTACAGCTACTATAATTTTTGGTTTTTCCCTAATGATGTGTTGGAGTATTGTGAGAAGTATCTTCTTTTCAAAGGGATTACAGATAGTGAGCTTGACATTTTTAAGAAAGAGTTTGTAAGATTGATTAAGACATCAATGTACAACACTGGAGGTACCCGCTTTTTGTCGAAGAATCCTCCTCATACAGGGAGAGTCCCCCAGTTACTAAAGATTTTCCCAAATGCTAAGTTTATTTATTTAATGCGCAACCCTTATACGGTTTTCGAATCGACACGTAATTTTTTCTGCAATACTATTAAGCCTTTGAAGTTTCAGGAGTTTACATCTGAGAAGATGGAGCATACCATACTGGAGGTGTATAAAAAGTTATATGTGAAGTATGAAAGCGACAAGAATATTATCCCTGAGTGCAATCTTTTAGAGGTAAAGTTTGAGGATTTTGAATCTGATCCCCTGAGTATAACAGAGGTAATATATGATAGGTTAAAGATTGCAGGTTTTGAGAAGGCTTCTTCCTCAATTGTAGATTATATTAATGCCAAGAAAGGCTATAGGAAGAACAGGTACAGTTATGATCCGGCTACAGTAGATATAGTAAACAAGCACTGGGGTTTTGTTTTTGACAGATGGGGATATGAGCTCAAGTAGTCCTTAGTTTTACTTAATTGAGCCTATCTTTTGGATGATGCTTTTGATTGTTTTGATTTGAGTCTTTATTTATCCACTTTTGCATAGGTTTTTTTTTACTATTTGTTTGAAAAAGTTTTTTAGTGAATGGGCATTATTATTAAGAGTGAAGAGCAGATAGATGGTATTAGAAAGAGTTCTAAGCTTGCGGGAGAGGCTCTGCTTTTTATAAGAGAGTATGTAAAAGAGGGAGTGAGTACTGAATATCTGAATGGTTTGATTCATGATTTTATTGTAAGAAATAACGCAGTTCCTGCGACCCTTAATTATTCAGGATATCCCAAGTCATGTTGTATATCTCTGAATGAGGTTGTTTGTCATGGGATACCATCTGAGGAAACAATATTGAGAGATGGGGATATTCTTAATATAGATGTAACCACCATATTGGATGGGTATTTTGGCGATACCAGTACAATGTTTACAGTAGGGAGTGTTAGCAAGGAGGCTTCAGATCTTATTGATGCTGCAAAACATTGTTTGTCTCTTGGGATACAGCAGGTGCGTCCCGGAAATTATTTTGGCAATATAGGGCATGCTATTTCAAGGTATGCAAGGTCAAAGCGTTATAGTGTAGTGTACGAGTTTTGTGGGCATGGCATAGGTATCCGGTTTCATGAGGACCCCCATGTGGATCATTCTGCACGAAGAAATAGTGGGGAGAAAATGAGGCCAGGAATGGTGTTTACCATTGAGCCAATGATAAATCAGGGTAAAGCAAAGGTTAAAATTGATATGGCGGATAAGTGGACTGCAAGAACTATTGACAAAAAGCTTTCAGCTCAATTTGAGCACACCTTGCTTGTTACTGATACCGGGTATGAGGTCCTCACAGATGTTAGTGGTGAGTATAGCGCCAAGTAGCTGTTGAGTATGATTTTAGTTGTTGTTCTCAGCTGAGCAAAGATTTTCTATAATTTTAGTTGCTTCTGAGAAATCGATTGTTTTAACCCCCAGTTTATTCCAATTGTCGTATGGCAAAGGTAAATTTGGTAATTCTTTTATAGCATCCTTAATCACGAAAAGTTTTCGTTTTTGTTTTACCAGTCCTACTACTGCCATATCTACACAGACATTACTGGAAACTCCATATACAAATATTACCGAAGGGTCCAGTAGTTTAAGTATTGCCTTGGTGTGCTGGTTGCCCTCAAAAACATCGAAAATATCTTTTCGTATGACAATATTTCTGTACTTGGAAATATCTTTTATATCGGAAGTAAGTTTAACACTTTTGTTCCAGTCCACGATAGCAGGTGTTTCAGGATTGGTCTCCTTAATATACTCTGCTCCTTTTGTTTCAGCCATGCAGTGTGGAGGGTATCGTTTTTTATAGTCGGGGTTAGATGACAGCTCACGGGAGTTTATGTGGTGGTAGTCGGCTGTGTTAATAACCCGTATGTTGTTGTCTTTAGCAAATTGAGTAATTTTTTCAAGAGTAGGTTTTATTTTTTCTGCACCCGGGACATAAAGCTTTCCAGATGGCTCCATAAAATCTATTTGAGTATCAACATTCCAAAATAGTATATTTGATATGCTCATAAGGCAGAGATTTGATTATGTTTCTTCGAGACTTTTTCAAAATTTATATTTTTATTAAAATCCTCGTTTACATAAACGAGCTGTAGTTTTCATCGCCTTTTTTCATTTTTAATCAAAGGGACTTAGCACAGTAAATGTCTCGTCAAAGTTAAAAGTTCATTTTAAAAATCAAAGCTACTGTGAAGCCAGAGTTATGCTATTTGGTGGTAAAGCCGTCGCTTTCAGCAGTATATCTTTAGTTGAGTTTGTGCTATTTTACTATTCTACTTAGTGAGGAATAGTGAGTTTTTTTACTGTATGTTAAGCAGTTTTAAACATCTATGTTTGCGTATGTTGCATTTTCTTCAATAAATTTACGTCTGGGTGGCACATCATCCCCCATCAACATTGAGAATATATGATCAGCTTCTGCTGCATTTTCTATTGTAACCTGGCGTAATGTACGCTTTTCTGGGTTCATGGTGGTATCCCACAGCTGTTCGGAGTTCATCTCTCCCAATCCTTTATAGCGTTGAGTATGAACTCCTTTTTCGTCACCGCTCGCCAGTGATTCAATTGCCCGCAAACGTTGTTGTTCTGTCCAGCAGTATTCTTCTTTTTTCCCTTTTTTTATAAGGTAAAGAGGTGGTGTTGCAATATAGATGTATCCTTTTTTGATAAGGTCTTTCATATATCGAAAGAAGAATGTCATAATTAGAGTTGCTATGTGTGAGCCATCGACATCGGCATCCGTCATAATAACTACTTTATGGTATCGCAATTTTTCAAGATTGAGGGCTTTTTGATCCTCCTCTGTTCCGACTGTAATTCCGAGTGCTGTGTAGATGTTTCTGATCTCTTCGCTTTCAAAGACTTTATGTGACATTGCTTTTTCAACATTCAGGATTTTCCCTCTAAGCGGAAGAATTGCCTGAAACTGTCTGTCTCTTCCTTGTTTTGCTGTGCCACCCGCAGAGTCTCCCTCTACCAGAAATACTTCACAACTTTCAGGGTCTTTTTTTGAGCAGTCTGCAAGTTTTCCCGGCAATCCACCACCGGAAAGTACTGTTTTTCGTTGTACGAGTTCACGTGCTTTTCTTGCTGCATGTCTGGCTTGAGCTGCTAAAACAACTTTGCTTACTATCACTTTGGCCTCTTTGGGGTGCTCTTCAAGATAGTTGTTTAACATTTCACTAACAGCTTGATCTACTGAAGCACTTATTTCGGAGTTTCCAAGTTTTGTTTTGGTCTGGCCCTCGAATTGTGGTTCTGCAACTTTAACTGATATAACAGATGTTAGTCCTTCACGAAAGTCATCACCACTGATGTCAAACTTCAGTTTTTGCAGCATACCGCTGCTTTCTGCGTAATTTTTCAGAGTACGTGTAAGCCCCCTCCTAAATCCTGTAAGGTGGGTTCCCCCCTCTATAGTGTTAATATTATTGACATATGAGAACACGTTTTCGGTGAAAGATGAGTTGTAGCTCATAGCCAGTTCCACAGGGATACCATTTTTTTGGGTAGATATGTGGATAGGTTCACCTATAAGGGCATCGCGCGTTCCATCTAGGTATTCCACAAATTCGGAAAGTCCTTTTTGAGAAAGGAATTCCATTTTCTTGTGGTCGCCTTCTTCATTTTTTTTACGTTTGTCAATTATAGACAGTTTAATGCCTTTATTTAGGAATGCAAGTTCGCGCAGGCGCGCAGATAAGATATCAAATTTATAGGATGTAGTACTAAATATGGTGCTATCGGGTTTAAAAGTAATAATAGTTCCTGTTTTGTCAGAGTCTCCTATAATTTTTACATCCCCTTTTGGTTTACCTTTTTCATATTCTTGTTCCCAAATTTTGCCCTCTCTGTGTACTTCTGCTCTTAAATAGGAAGATAGTGCGTTTACACAAGAGACTCCTACGCCGTGAAGTCCTCCTGATACTTTATATGAGTCTTTGTCAAATTTCCCTCCTGCATGCAATACAGTCATTACAACTTCCAGTGCAGATTTGTTCTCTTTTGAGTGACGTTCAGTCGGGATTCCACGCCCATTATCGATGACGGTAACTGAGTCGTCTTCATTTATAATGATTCCGATGTCTGTACAGTGTTCTGCAAGCGCTTCGTCAATAGAGTTGTCAATTACTTCATAAACAAGGTGATGTAATCCCTTTACATTTACATCACCTATATACATTGCCGGGCGCTTTCTTACGGCTTCCAGTCCCTCCAGTACCTGAATACTGTCTGCCGAGTATTCGGCAGCACCATTCACTTCGTTATTTTTAGTATCACTCATTGTGTCGAATTTAATTTAAAAGTTATGGGAAGCATTTGGGTTTCCATATTTTCCCATTCAAGAGATGGTAATTTTGATACCATTTTCTTTTTTTGTGCCTTTCTATTTCAAAAGGATTTTTGTGGCATTCAAAATGTGCCTCTGTTGGTGTGCAAATATAATAATTTTCTTTCACAGGAGGGTGGATATTATTACCTGTATACGCAGCAAAATGTCTTTGCAAAACTTATCCTGAGACTTTTTCAAGCAGATCTTTTTATTAATATTTTTGTCATTTTTTTCAAAACCATTATTTGTGTCGATAAGGAGTGGTTTTTTATCGAGTTTTTCTTCAAGTCTGAGCCAAAATATTTTGCTTTGCAAAGGTTTTATAGTGTTAGTTTAGAGGCGAGATTTTTGTTACAGCCGTATAGTAGTTATGCGAAGGTTCTGTGTCTAAAAAAGGTATGTTACCCCAGCCATAAGTCTTAGCTTTTGAGATGTGTAACCATACCACTTTTCATATCTTTGTCCAAGCAGGTTGTCTATTCTTGTAAACAGGCTCAGGTTGTATGGAAGGTCATAGGATGCTCCTATGTTTATCTCTACAATCGGATCGATATTTTCAATCCTGGTAAGTGGTTCAAAGCTTAGCTGGCTGTCTTCTTGTTCCTGGATGCTAACAATAACATTTTTTCCTCCTACACAGTACATATCGGCAAAAACTGACAAGCGTTCCATGATTGGGAAGTTCCAGGTGGCAACAATTTCAAAGTCTGGTGCATGTGATGCTGTTTCAAGGTTATCCATTGCATAGATATAGTAGATGCCTTTTAGTGTGAAGTAGAGGATGTCCCCTGTGTTAAATGAAGCTTCTGCACTTATGTCGACCCTGCTACCGTTGTCATATACAACATCAAAGTCGTTACGGTAGGTTATATTTGCATCGCTTTCTGCACTTTCTGCATACCCTCTCATAGTGTAGAAATACATATTTTCAATTTCATTGTATTTCATCCCAAAGTTGTATGACAGGTAGGTAAAGAGTGCCCCTTTTACCCCTGCAGATATAGTGTATTTATTGTTTGTCCACTTTATGTCATGTGATGGGTCTACAAAGTTATTTTCGTAAGCAATCAGCGAGTAGCTGTTGTTTTGAAGGCTACCGCCAAGTCCGGCATATAGTGCTATGTTTTTTCCCACCGGATTCCATTCAAAGTTAAGCGCTGGATATATTTTTATTACGTTGTCACTGTCTTTATCCTGCATTGAGCTTAAGTTTATTCCGCCCTTCAGTTTCCATGTGTCTTTACTAATAAGGATAGATGGGTTTAATCCCATCCATATCCCCGTTTTTTGTTTTGAGGCAAGGTTGTCAGTGTTTAAAATATTATCTGTCTTCAGATTAGTTATATAAGCATCAAGAATGCTGCTAAAGTTTTTAAAGTCATAGTTCAGATTACAAAACAGTTTTGTGTTGTTTTCTTTTTGGCTTGTTTTAGTGTTAAAAGCGTGATACTGGATTCCCGTCTTATACTTGAGCCTGGAAGTGTTTCCTTTTGTGTTGCTGATCCCAATGTTTAGCGCAAATTTCTGGAATCTTTGTTTTTCTCCAAAGTAGTATGTATTCTGTGATGTTTCGCCAGAAGGGATAGTGTCGGGATACCCGTAGTAGTTAAAGGCGTCTCTGTCGTATGCAAAACTAAATAAAAGGGTATTATCCCCTATGGATTTATTTCCAAAGATTTCCAGGTTGTTGTAGCTATATGGAGCGTTTACCTTGTCTTCTGAGTTAAGCTTAATTTTACCTGTGGATGAGAGGTGCCTGAAGTATGTACCGAATGACAGTTCATTGTCTCCTGCTTTTGTTTTGTTGAAAAATAGTTCTCCATACGGAGTGGTGTATGTTCCCATTCCTGCTTTTATATATCCATAATCTGAACTCCTTTCTTCTTTTTGCAGTTTAATCTGTATGGCAGAGATGGTAGGTGCTTCAAGTCTGGGTGTGTATGGTTTAAAGGAGATGGAGTAATCGAGTTCAGGCAGGAACATTGTTGTGTCATCAACGACAGGCATCTTGCTTATTCTCAGTGCATCGGAAATATCTGGGCGATATGCTTTAGTAACTTCAACCTGTTGTTTCAGGCCTGTAGAGTCTTGCTGTGCAAAGCAGTTTACAGGCACAGCAGATATGTATATTGCAAGAATAATATTTTTGAATGTCTTTTTCATTGTCGCATATTGCTTTTGATTGTTGGACAAGTTTTTGATTTTTTTAGTTTTCACCCATGTACTGTGTTGCTTTCCATTTCTTCGACAGAGTCAAGTTCATTTAGCAGTTCGTTTATCTCGTCAATAATTCCATCTTTATTATTTTTATAGTTTTCGATGACACTTTTGAGTGTGTGAACTGCTTCGAAGTGGTTATTTTTTTTGATACATACTTTTGCCTGAAGTATAAGGCTTTTTGCAAGCCAGTGTTGATGTGGGGTGTTTATTTCTATAAAGCTATTTATAGTTTTTTCTGCCTTTTCCAACTGATTATTATCAAAGTAGTATTTGCAAATTCTGTATTTAGCCTCTGCTCCTTCCGATGTTTTTGCATCTTTGGCAAGCTCTGTCCATATAGGAAAGGCTTTTTCAGGTTGATTTAGTTCAGTATACGATTTTGCTGCCAGGAATTGGGCATCCCGAACAAGCTCTTCTGGTACTTTTTCAGTGTTTCTAAGCTGCCATGAGATGTGTGTAACCTTTTCAAAGTTTTTTAGCTCATAATTGCAGTGAAGCTGGCCTTCAAGTGCAATAAGTCTGTTTTTACTATTGTTAGTAATATTTTCCAGCCGTTCGAAGAGAGAGAGGGCTCTAGCATATTCTTTTTCTTTAAATACTATGTTTGCAGTTTTCAAAAGTGCAACTTCTGTAAAAATGTTATCCGGCTGAGATAGAACAAATTCATATCCTTTTATAGCTTTTTTCATTTCGCCATTGTTGTGGTGTCGCTCAGCTTTATAGAAATTTGCATTTAACGCAAATCTTCCATTTGGAAATTGCTCTAGGTATTGCGATAGCTTGTCTATTGCCGTATTGTTTTTTTCCATGTATAGTTTTTCTGCAACAAAGTAAGTTAGTGAGTCCTGTTTCGAAATTGAGGGTTGGCTTACTCCTTCCAACCCACTGATATAGAGGAAGTAATTTTCCAGCATTCCCATTTCCATATAGCTGTTTTCCACACCTTTAATGGCATCTTTTGATTCCCGGCTTAAGGGGTGTTTTTCTACAACCTGTTTAAAGTAGCGGAGAGATTCTGTATATTTATCCTGGTTGTAGTGGATTAACCCCAATTGCAGTAAAGACTCAGGAGCGTATGGGCTTGCCGGGGACATTTCCAGTAAATTATTATAGTTTTCTATTGCTTTACCGTAATTCCCTATTTCGCCATAGGTGCGTCCCAACTCAAACATGACATCGTCTGTGTATGAAGATTCGGGGAACTGCTTCTGCAGTTTAATTGCGAGATCTATTTTTTGTCCATGGTTGCCTAGCAGTCCTTCACAGAAAGCAATCCGATATAGCGCATAGTCGGCATCATGCCCATCCAGTTCATACGCTTTGTTGTATGAACTGATGGCGTCATTAAAGTTGCGTTGCATATAGTTGCAGTCCCCAATGCGATTGTGGGTGTCTGAAATATATTGCGGATCGGCACTGTGGGAAGCGTTAATAAATCGTCTAAACCATGTTGCAGCGCTTTCAAATTCACCTCGATCAAAGTAGATGTAGCCTATGTTATAGTTTGAAACAGCATATTCCTCTAGGTTGAAAGAGCCCGGGACATTTTGAAATTTTCTATAGTCGGCGAGCGCATCGTCCAATTTTTCCTGCCTAAAAAATACTTCTCCTCTCCAGTAGTATGTAAGTGCCTCCAGATCATTGTTGTACTGTTTATATTCTAATGATTTATAGAAAAGGGATATTGCATCTTCATACTGTCTGTCTTTAAGAAGTTCTAGAGCTCTGTGATATGCGACACGCTGATATGCTTTTTGTATGGCAGGGTTTTTTATTTTTATTTTGTCTAAAGATGTGAGAGCGTCTTTGTAGTTATTTGTAGACATAAATACCTTTACAAGGTAGTCGTATGCATCACCGCTTCTTTCAGAATCCGGATATAGTGAGATATACTTGTCAAAGGCGTTTATGGCTTCATTGAAAGGGGAGTAGTTAAGCTCGTATGTTATTTTGGCATATTGAAATAGAGCATCTTCTTTAATTTTGTCATCGAATCCAAGTTCTGAAGCGCTGCTAAAGGCGGTCATGGCCTTCTGCTTTTCTCCTTCTTTGAGGTATGCGTCTGCAAGGTGGTAGTACGCATTTTGCGTTATTTCATCTTTATTTTCGGTAGCTTTTTGCAAGTATTTAACAGCTTTTTTATTGTGTCCACTCATGTGGTAGCAAATTCCCAGTATGTAGTTGTCTTTTGTGTCTGGTATGCTTTCTTTCTGATGGTATTTTTCAAGAAATGGGATAGCATCTTCGTAGTTTTTAAGGTAGTAGTGAGAGCTGCCAATAATCTTTGACATTTCTGCCCTGTTTTCTGTAGAAACGGATTCCAGTAGTGGAGGAGCCTCCTTAACAACGTCTGCGTATCTTTTTTGCAAAAAGTGTATATGCACTTTATACAGCGGTATTATGTTTGCGAGCTGGTCATTTTCATGCACTTTATTCATTTTTGCTATCGCTGTTTCATAATTCCCCTCTATATAGTTTATGTGCGCGAGGTAGTAGTGGACTAGCCAGGAGTATGGGTTGCTTGTTTTGTCAAGTTCATATAGGTATGGCTTCGATTTGTCATAGTTTTCTATTATAAAGTAGCAGTATCCTGTTTTGAACAGAAACTCATCCAGCTTGTTGTAGGGTAGGTTATGTTTGTCAATTTTAGTGTAGTGAGATAGCGCACTTTCATAGTGCCCGTTTTCGAAGTCGTCATTCCCCAGCCATAGTAAAGCTGAAGTGTCATGTACTGAGTTTTTATAGCTTTTGATAAAGTTTTCCAGCTCCATCTTCCCCTCTTCTTTCCCTGTTTCCATGCTGCAAATTGCTTTGTAAAACAGTATTTCCTCATAGAGGACAGAGGATGGCTCAAGAGAGGTTTGTAGTTTGTTAAATTCACGTAATGCTGCCCCAAACTTATCTTTATTAAATAGTTCGAGAGCAGTGCGATATATTTCATTGTAACGCATATGTTCAGAGGTTGGCTGTCCGGTAACGAACCCCGGTAAACACAACAGGATAATTGCAAATACTGTTATTGTGGTAATACCTTTCATCTGCTTATAATTTATTTTTATTTGCCGAGTAGAACTCCACGATATTTTATAGTTGTGCTTGTAATATTTTATAAAATTGTGAGCGCTTCACAGCATTTAATATTTGAGGTCTTTTCAGAACTCATTTTTGTTAATGTTTTCGTCAAAACACTCATTTACATTAGTAAACTGCGGTTTTTGTCAAACCTTTTCTAGCCCTGTACAACTCTTTCGCATTGCAAAGGTTTCAGTTTATATGTTTACAATCTGCCAAAGAGAGATACAGGTTCCTGTAATCAATCCCCAAATTTACCCTTTTATCTTTATATTTACTCGTATGTAAGCTATAATGTAAGTTTTATTAAAAAAGCTTAGCTTTGTGTATAAAACTATTTTTTAAGAGAGTCTTATTTTTTTAATATTTAATAAAGAGTATAAAGAGTGAATACAGTTATTAAGCTTGTAAATGCACCTATTATCCAACAAGAAAACACGATTTTAGATAGTGTTAATTTGACTATTTACCAGGGCGATTTTGTTTATATTATAGGTAAGGTGGGGAGTGGGAAATCAAGTTTGTTAAAAACGCTTTATAATGAGCTGCCACTGATAGGTGGTGAAGGCTATATTGCCGGGTATAATCTACTCAATATAAAATCTAAGCATGTTCCTCATTTGCGAAGAAAGCTTGGAGTCGTATTTCAGGACTTTCAATTGATGCACGACCGCACTGTTTACGCGAATCTACGGTTTGTACTAAAGTCGACAGGATGGAAGCACGAGCATGCTATCAAGGACCGAATAAGAGAGGTTTTGTCGATTGTTAACCTGGGGAGTGTCGCGGATGTTATGCCTCATCGTCTGTCTGGTGGTGAGCAGCAGAGAGTTGTTATTGCCAGAGCGATTTTAAACAATCCTGAGATTATACTTGCTGATGAGGCAACAGGCAATCTTGATCCTGAAGCCTCAGAGTCTTTAATGTCAGTGCTGTTAGAGATAAATAAAGAAGGCAAGACCATATTGTTTGCGACACATGATTATCCGCTTATAAGGAAGTTTCCTGCCCGTAAGCTAATTTGTGAGGATGGAGCGTTGAAGGAAATAGGGGAAAAGGAAGAGGTAATTGATGGGAACATTGCTGGAGTAGGGTAGGTGCTGTCTTTATTTCTTGTATTTATTTGTCAAAGCTTTTATGCTAAATCTTTACCACCATGTTTCGTTGCTGGGGAAAACAACCTTCAATATTCGCCAGAATGCAGATTTTTTTCTTGAGTTTGATGACAGTCTTGAGCTTATCAATTTTTTGTCTGACAAGTGTAGCGGCACCTATTCAAGGTGCTTAGTTATGGGCTCAGGAAGCAACCTGTTGTTTACACGTGATTTTCATGGGTTGATTATTAGGCCGATGATCGAAGGGGTTGTTGTAGTGAAGGAGGATGAGCGGTTTGTTTGGGTCGAAGCAGGAGCGGGTGTTATCTGGGATAGTTTTGTTAAAGGATGTGTGTTAAACGGTTGGTGGGGCATTGAAAATCTTTCTTATATTCCTGGGACGGTTGGGGCTGCCCCTGTTCAAAATATTGGGGCTTATGGAGTGGAGGTCGGCTCAGTTATCGAGGCTGTAAGAGGGGTAAGTTTAAAAGAGCTTGCAGTTAAGGAGCTTCCTGGAGAGGAGTGCTGTTTTTCTTACCGTGACAGTATTTTTAAAGCTGGATTGAAAGACGAATTTGTTATTACATCTGTCATTTTCAGGTTATCTAAGGTTCCAAATCCTTGTTTAGATTATGAAGGTTTGAAAAGGGAGGTGGAGGGATTTGGAGAGGTGTCTTTGTGCAGTATAAGAGATGCAGTCGTTGACATACGCAAGTCGAAGCTCCCTGATTTTGATACGGTGGGTAGTGCTGGGAGTTTTTTCAAAAATCCAACGATAAGTACGAGTCACGCTAGTAGTCTCAGGGATAAGTATCCTCATATTCCGTTGTATTATGTTGGAGAAAACGGTGTGAAGGTAGCGGCAGGATGGCTGATAGAGCAGACTGGCTGGAAGGGGAAAGCACTGGGTGATGCTGCTGTTCATGACAAGCAGGCTTTGATCTTAGTCAACAGAGGGGGAGCAACGGGGAAAGAGATATTTGAGCTATCGGAACGCATAAGAGGTGATGTGCTGAGGAAGTTTGAGATAGAGCTGGAAAGGGAGGTAAGTGTTGTTTGACCTATTTATGGTTAGAAAAAGAGAGTAAGGTCCACTACCTTTTTATACTATTCTTGTTGAGAGCATTATGATATTTTTTTGTGTTGCGTGAGTGTTGTGCGGCTGTTACGGCAAAGTTATGGTATCCGGAAAAGTCTTCTCTTGCGCAAAAGTACATGTATTTATGGTGTTCAAAGTTTAATACTGAATCAATGCTTGAGATGTCGGGGAGGTTGATTGGGCCTGGTGGTAATCCTGAGTGCTTATATGTGTTGTAGGGAGAGTCTATATTGAGGTCTTTGTACAGAATGCGTTTTATGGAAAAGTCACCGATAGCAAATTTTATGGTTGGGTCAGCGCCTAAGGGCCACCCTTTTTTCAATCTGTTGATATAGACACCTGCGATCCTGCATTTTTCAGATTCTTTCACAGTTTCTTCCTGAACAATTGATGCGATAATGGTCACTTCTAAAGGTGTGAACCCAATCTTGCTAGCTTTTTTTGCACGTTCTTCAGACCAGAATTGAGTATATTCTGTTTTCATTCTATCTACAAATTTTTTGGGTTTTGTGGTCCAATAGAATTCATAGGTATTGGGTATGAACATAGCGGGAAAAGATTCTGTGGAGAATCCATATTCTTTTGCGGTTTCGGGGCTCAGCAAAATTTCAGAGAATGCTGATGAGTCGGCTTGGAAGTATTTTGATAAGCGCCCTGAGAGGGATTCGAGTAACCTTATATTGTTAAATGTTACTTTTATTGGCACCTGTTCGCCTGATCTAAGTACATTAATAAGTTTATTGTTGTTCCAACCCTTTTCAAGTTTATATGCTCCGGGCTTAACCATGTCAGGGTATTTTTTTTTGTTTGCTACCCAGTTAACGGTTTTGGCTTTTTTTAGGAAGTCACCTGCCGTTAAAGTATCTAGCACTTGTTGGTATGATGCGTTGTCGGTAATATAGATAATACCATCTTTTTTCACGTTTGGGTGGAATACAGATTTATACAGGCCATAGACATAGTATAGAGCGATAGCAGCGCTTATCCCCAATATAAGAGCAGTCCCCCGAACAAGTCTCGGAAAAACTAATGGACGGTTTTTCTGTTTTATCCCCATAACAAAATTATTTTACGCAAAGTTAGCAATACCTCAAATAACACAAAACAGGCTGGTAAAAGTTAAGAGGTGGGGGTGCAAAGTGGTAGTTTTCAAGGAGACTTTTTAAGAAAATATTTAACAAAAAGGTAAGTTTTGCAAAGGTTCCATATTTTCCATTTACCTTTAAAAGCATTAATTTAAATGAGGAAGGATGAGTAAGAGTAAAGTTGCTTTGGTTACTGGTAGTGCCAAGCGTATTGGTAATGCTATTTCCCGCTACCTGGCAAGCAAGGGTTGGGATCTGGCTTTACACTACAACACTTCGCGCGAAAAGGTGCAGGTGTTGGAGAAGGAGTTAAAGATGTCTTTCCCTGATAATAGTTTTAGGCTGCTAAGGGCTGATTTTAGTAAGGTTTCTGAGGTAGAGAACCTTATTTCAAGTGTTATGGACATGTTTGGTGGCCTTAACCTTTTAGTAAATAATGCATCAATATTTGAAGAGGGCTGCATCAAAGATACCAGTATGGATATGCTTGAGAGACATATCGGTATAAATTTCTGCTCTCCTTTTATTCTCTCCAGGGATTATGTGAAGTATTCGAACGAAGGCGTTATAGTTAACTTTTTAGATACCCGAGTAACAAGCAATGAGTGCAACTATGCCATTTATACCCTTTCAAAAAAGCTGTTGTGGGAACTTACAAAGATGTCAGCTCTTGAGTTTGCACCAAGTTTCAGGGTTAATGCAATAGCTCCTGGGCTTATTCTCCCACAGGAGCATAAGCCGGAAGGTTTTGAAAAGAAGATAGAGGGTGTGCCATTGAAGAGGGCCGCAGGTCTTTTACCTGTAGTAAAGAGCCTGGAGTATATACTGGATAATGATGATTTGACAGGACAGATTCTATTTTGTGACAGTGGCAAGCAGCTACTTACTTAGTAAGGACATCGCCCTGCTATAGGATGTTTAACCATAAAGCAGAGCGATGCTTTGTGTCAATCAGTATCAGCTTAATATTTAAATACTTTGCCTCCCGCCAGGACTTCCTGATTTTTTCTGTCAAATGTAACAAACTGTCCTGTTCTCAAGGCTGCAGTTGTCATTATATTGGCGATAGAGTGGTTATATCCCGACTCGACAGAAGCATTAGGGGTTTTACGGCTTCTTATACACTCCATCCAGTTTAGCATGTGTAGAGTTGTGGTGTTGTCTGCACCTGTATTGGCTGATGTTACAACTTTAACATTGCTATCGGATAGGGAGTACTCTTCCAGTAGGTTGGGTTTAATGTTCATTCTTGAGGCATGTTTTTCTGTTAGCCCTCCACTGGGAGTTACCATATTGGTTTGCAAATTGAGTTCACCCCCATTAGAGTAGTATATTTCTTTTATTCCTCCCGCTGAATTTGTAAACCTTGATGAGTATAGAACCTGAAATCCCTTAGAGTTGTCATTGAATGAGCCATAGTCGAATACTGCTGTCATGGTGTCATTGTTTTTGCGGCCATCCTTCCAAAGATATATGCCACCATTAGCAGCTACACTACGTGGATGAGGAAGATCGGCAAACCAGTGTACTGTGTCTATCTGGTGTGCCATCCACTGTCCAGGTATACCTGAAGAGTATGGCCAGAATAGACGGTATTCACAGTATTTTCTTGGGTCCCATTTTTCATATGGTCTATTTAAAAGGAAGCGTTTCCAGTCAGTATCTTTCTCTCTTATTTCTTTAATAAGGTTTGGTAGCCTCCACCTACCTGGCTGGTTTACATTCCACGTCATTTCAACCATAACAATGTCTCCGAATTTGCCAGACTTAATGTATTCGTTTGCAGCGTGGTAATTTCTGCCACTTCTACGTTGCGACCCTATTTGTACAATAATTCCAGATTTTTTTACTGCTTCTAACGCTTTCCTGTTGTCTTCCATCGTTTCGGCAAATGGTTTTTCAACAAAAGCGTCCTTTTTCGCTTCTGCTGCTTCAACAGTGTGCAATGCATGTGCAAAGTCGGGCGTAGATATAATTACTGCATCAATGTTCTTGTCGTCATACAGTTCATCGTTGTTACGGTAAGCTTTGATTTTATGCCCGACTTTGTTTTCAATATTTTCTTTACCTTCCGCTCTTCGACGCTTCCACAGGTCTGATACACCTATTATATCAAAGTTTTGCTGTTTGCTGTGTTTCAGGAGGGATGGAATGAGTGAGCCTTTGGCTCTATTTGAAAAACCTACTATACCAACGTTTACACGATCGTTAGCTCCTATAATCCGTCCATAACTTTTAGCACTCATCCCCACTGTTAACCCTGTAGCCCCAATGGCTGCTTTTTTTACAAAGCTTCTTCTATTTTCAGTCTGTTTGTCCATTGTTATTATTGATTTAATTTGAAATATTAAAAGTATTTATTTGAGTTAAAAATTTAAAGTTGGCATACTGAGATGTCTGTGAGTTTTGATTATGTAAAGTAATCAAAATATTTTATGTTTTTAAACTTTCACATGCGTTAATTTGTGACCGTAATCAGCTATGAGATCTTTGCAAGATCCATTTTCCTATCGGTATGTTTGTTAGAATTCTCATTTATACTGATAAGATGTGATTTTTCATCGATTTTTTTCAGTTTTAACTAAGGTGTTTTGCCATACAAATGTTTCTGTTTTGATTTTCATGTCTGATTTAGTTTTTGTGCAACTGAAGTTACCAAAAATATATGTAAAATAGTATAGTAATTGTGATAATGATAATAGAGTTGATAATATCCCATTTTCCCCAGCTTGCACGTGTTTCTGCAATCTGCTCAGGCGATGCCGATTTCAGCGTTAACCCCTTTATGCTTTTTTCATCTGCCTGTTTTGTGAAGTAGCTAATGATGATCATGGCTGCAATTACAATAAAAAATAGATATATTTCATAGTGCAGCCAGTTGGGGGCAATGAACAGTCTGTACAGTATATTATCCTGTCCTATCTGTTCTGCAAATATTTTTAATACCAGGCGTGACATTCCAAGTACGAAGCCAATTACGAGCCCATAAAATCCGGCCTTAGGTGTTGTTCTTTTCGTAAGTATCCCAAGCAAAAAGACGGCAGCTATTCCAGGAGCTAATAGAGACTGGACATCCTGAAGGTATTCATATAGTACTTTTCCCAGTCCTTTCATAACCGGAATCCACATTATACCCAGACACACAATAATAATTGTAGCTATCCTTCCTACGAATACATAGTGTTTTTCAGATAATTCAGGTCTGTATTTTTTGTAAAAATCAACGGTAAATAGCATTGAGGAGGAGTTAAAGAGTGATGCTAGCGAACTCATTAATGCTGCGAGTATTCCTCCTACAACAATACCCTTAAACCCTGCTGGTAACAGCTCTTTTACTAGTGTGGAAAAGGCAGCATCATTTGAGTGTAGATTTATCATTCCTTTTTGATGCATTGTGTATGCAATCATTCCAGGTATCAGAAATATAAATATGGGTGTTATTTTTAGGTAAGCTCCAAAGATGGCCCCTCTTCGTGATTGTTTTTGATCACGCCCCGCAAGCACCCGCTGTACTATAAACTGATCTGTACACCAATACCAAAATCCTATAATTGCCGACCCCAGCAAGATACCTGTCCATGGGAAATCCGGGTCTTTTGATGAGCGCATAAGGCTGGTCATTGGGTCGCCATGTTCCGATATGTTGGCGCGACAGACCTCCATCATTTCTCCCCATCCACCTATTTTTGTCAACCCAATTATCAGTACCATTAAAGATCCTATAAGGAGCACGGGAGTTTGTAGCATTGAAGTATACAGCACTGCTTTCATTCCTCCAAAGGTAGTATACAGCCCTGTAAGCACAACGAGTCCTATTGCGCTAATCCAGAAAAAGTCGATTTCCACACTTCCAAATCTTATAGCATCGATGTTAAATATGTCTTTAAACACTACTCCACCAGCATATACAGTAACAGCTACTTTGGTAAGTACATAGCTTACTAATGATATTATGGAAAGGAACGACCTTGACTGGGCATTATATCTTTTTTCGAGAAATTCGGGTATGGTAAATACTTTACTCCTGGAGTAGAATGGCACAAAAAGCCATCCCAGTATCAGAATAAGCCATCCGTGCATCTCCCAGTGAGCCATTGCCATTCCACTTTCGGCTCCTGCTCCTGCTAATCCTACTAAGTGCTCCGATCCAATGTTGGATGCAAAGATGGAGGCTCCTATAGCAATCCACGTGGCGTCGCGTCCAGCAAGAAAATAGTCTGTAGTGTTATCCTCTTTTTGTCTCAGAACCCAAATAATTATTCCTATAAGGGCAAGTATAAAAAGGCTCAAAATACTCCAGTCAAGAGCGCTCATAGTAGGTTATAGTTCATAAGGTTATAGTTCATAATACTTGCTATACTGTCAAGCAAGGTGTCAGTTATTCACATTTTGAGGGCTTTGCAAAATCTCATCTTTTTATTAAAGTTTTCTTTAAAGGCTTAATTCACGTCAGTAAATTATGGTTTTTAATTGATTTTTTTAGAATAACTCGCTTTGCAAAGGTTTCATACCATATTGTCATATTACACAAATATCGAAAGTTTATTTTTAAAGCTTTGCAATATTTGTCTTTTTATTATTTTTTGTCATTTTTTTTTCAAGATCTTCATTTATATCAGTAAGCTATGGCTTTTTTGCAGATTATTTTTTGGCCTAACCCGATTTTTTAGTTTAGTAAAGGTGCCATTGCATGTTATTGTCTTCAAAAAGATTATATTTGATTTGGAGGAGTTTTTTTTAAATGAGTATAATTATTGTAGTTTTATTGCTTACTAAACAAAATCTATTAACCAAGTGAAAAGTATTAAAGGGACACAAACTGAGCAGAGCCTGCTTAAAGCTTTTGCAGGCGAGTCTCAAGCCAGAATGCGTTACGAATATTTTGCCAAGCAGGCAAGGAAAGATGGTTTTGAACAGATTGCTGCTGTTTTTGAAGAGACTGCGGCAAATGAGAAGGAGCATGCAAAAAGATTTTTCAAGTTTCTTGAAGGGGGTATGGTGGAGATTTCTGCCTCTTATCCAGCTGGGGTAATAGGGACAACACTGGAAAATCTTAAAAGTGCTGCTGATGGAGAAAATGAGGAGTGGTCAGAGTTGTACCCTATGTTTGCAAAGATTGCGGAGGATGAGGGGTTTAAGGAGGTTGCTGTGGCATTCAAGATGATTGCTGCTGTGGAGAAGGCGCACGAGGAGAGGTATCGCATAATGTACAATAATGTTGAGACTGGCAGGGTGTTTGAGAAAGATGATGATGTAGTTTGGAAGTGTCGTAAGTGTGGCTTTCTTCATCAGTCAACCAAGGCTCCACAAAAGTGCCCTGCTTGCTTACATTCTCAATCTTATTTTGAGGTTAAAGAGAATAATTACTAGCCTGTTCACTCTTGCTTTTTTAGTTGAGCACAGGCTAGTAAGCTATATTCAGTCGATATGCGGGAGGTGTCATTATCTTTCGTGATATTCCCCACATTTGCAGTGTGAGACCTTTTTTGCACAATTCGAGACTTTTGCAAGAGTTAATATTTTTGTTAAAATCTTCTTTAAAGTCTTTATTTACATCTGTAGATTACGGTTTAAGTCAAAATATTTTGACTTGCAAAGGTTTCAAAGTTGATAGGTTTTTCTATTTTTTGCTTAAATCCCGGTAGTACAGGTCTTTTGCTTCTATTTTCATTCCCGGGTTATGCCCCTGAATAGCGAAGTGTCCTTTGGTGAAGGTAGAGTTTTCATCTGTATAGTGCATCACCAGTTTATTGTTGAACCAGAATTTTATCTCATTACCAATGGCACTGATTTTGTAATCAAACCATTCGTCATCCTTACCCACGAATTTCAATGCTTTCCCTGTTGGTTTTCCAGGTAGCCAAAGCCAGCCTGTGCGTGCTTCTTGGTTGTGGCAGATTTGAGCTTCATAGCCGTGTGGCCATCCATTTGGGTTGTTTGGAGGCTCTACAGCACGAAAGTAAAAGCCACTATTACTGCCACCTCCCTGGTCTGTGAGGCGAAAAGTGCCTTTTGCTTCCATATCAGTTAGGTCAGGCCCAAAATAGATATGCCCCATGCCTCCTTCACCTATGAGGACACCATCTTCAACTTTCCAGGTTGCATTACCCCTAATAGTCATGTTGTCAATGCTTTTGCCGTCAAACATTGATTGCCATTCAGGTTTGCTATCGCAAGAGGCCAGAAGTAAAGCCACAGCGAAAATCATTAAAAAAATAAGGTTTCTTTTCATTAGGTTGATTAATTTTAAGTTTATAACCACTAGATTAAGTTCATAATTAAAGACCGCAATAGCATTTTGTGTTACATCGGTTTCGGGTTACCCCATTTTTAACTTCAATTTTGTACGCTAAGATAGGCACATAGTGTTAAGAAATAAAATTCTGGGTTATCTATATTCAATAGTTCGTTAAACATTTACATAAATATCTGACAATCAATAAAATAAATGTTGAAAAAATTAGGATAATCCCCCTGATAATCAGTATCTTAAAGTTGTTTTTGACCGACAATTTTAGATATGATTATCAAGGAAATATCAAGATATAAAGATCAGGTAAAAATGATTTTAAACCAAATGGAAGGAATAAATAAGTGGCAATTCGATTTTATGCTAGACATCTTCGGACTATTTCTTAGTATCAAAGGAAAGATGAACTTTCTTCAATTTGGTAGATATGGAAATCACTGTGAGCAACGTTATAGATATCAATTTGAAAAAGGGTTTGATTTTATGACTTTTAACAAAGAGTCGGTAATCCATTACGCAAGCAACCATCAAGCCATAGCCTTTGATCCAAGCTATATAAGCAAGTCAGGAAAGCATACATCTGGGGCTGGTTACTTTTGGTCAGGATGTGCCGGCAAAACAAAATGGGGCTTAGAGATTGCAGGAATAGCAGCCGTTGATATTGATAATCATACAGCTTTTCATTTAGAAGCTATTCAAACCCCTAATAATCTTGAAGCAGAAAGTCTGGTTGATCATTACGCAAATGTTTTGATTCAACGCAAGGACAATCTGTTATGTGTATCAAAATACGTTTTGGCAGATGCCTATTTTTCAAAGAATAAGTTTGTAACCAAGCTTTGCGAAAATGGATTTGAAGTGATTAGTCGCCTGAGAGATGATGCTAACTTACAATACAAATTTTATGGTCAGCAAAAAGCTGGTAGAGGAAGACCTAGAAAATATGAAGGAAAGATTGACTTTGATAATTTAAAATCAAAATATTTTGAATGCTTTGAGCAAAACGAAAAATGCAAAATATACGGAGCAACAGTTTATGCAAAATCATTAAAACGAGATGTTAATCTTGTTGTTGTTTTTACAAAAGGAACATCCCGAAAGTGGTCTCACAAGTTATACTTCTCTACTGATTTGCAAATGAAAGCCGAGACGATTCTTGAATATTATCAAGCCAGATTCCAGATTGAGTTCATTTACAGAGATGCAAAACAATATACCGGATTGAAAGACTGTCAGGCAAGAAGTGAAAATAAATTACATTTTCATTTTAATGCGTCTCTTACTGCAGTCAATTTGGCCAAGATTAACCACTGGTTAGCTATACCAAAAATCAATAGAAATGCTTTTTCTATGGCCGATATAAAAACAATGTATCACAATGAATTACTGCTAAATAGATTTTTTAGCGTGTTCGCGGTGAGACCAAACTTAACCAAAAATAAATCCAAAATCAGAGAATTAATAACTTACGGCACTATCGCTGCATGATTATTTAACGAACTATTGTATATTGAGAGTTTTACAAAATTCATCTTTTTATTAATATTTTGTCAAAATCCTCATTTACATCATCAAACTACTATTTTTAATTGCCTTGTAAAGGTTTCGAGAGATTCTTTTTTATTCTAAAGGTTTTAAATACCACTTGGTGCTATATACAGCGCTCAGGTTACAAAAAAGTATCAATACCGCAGAGGCAGGATGCAAGATTATAAGTATGAAAAATAAGGAGTGTTTGTGCTGAAAATAATAATTAATTTATTTAACTTGGCGTTTCCCTGTGTTTAAAACTGACTATTTATATTTACGTTATGTGAGTGAAGTTGATGGAGAGAAGCGTTTAGAGGGCTTAAGCGGTTTGTTGTCAATATAAAAATACGAAAATCTATGAAAAAAGAATCTCCTGAGGGATACCGCATGGTGACACACTATTGCAAGGTTGTTGTTATTGTCCAAACTATATTTCCTATTTTTTTTATGTGGGGGCTACCGGCCAAGGGTACCGGGGTGGATGTAGTACCTGTTGTTGCCTGCATTGTTGAGAACGAACAGCAGGGTAGAGTCTCGGGTAAAGTAACAGACCAGGAGGGAATACCTATTCCTGGAGTAACAGTTATTGTAAAAGGTACCACCATTGGTACTGTATCCGATATGAATGGGAACTACAGTTTAGAGTTACGGGAGAGTGCTGATGTTTTGGTGTTTTCATTTATTGGTATGGATACTGAGGAGGTTTCTATTGATGGACAAAGCAGTATAGATGTTTTGATGCGATATAGTGCAATCGGGTTGGAAGAGGTTGTAGCTGTTGGCTATGGAGTGCAGAAGAAGGAGAATGTTATAGGTTCCGTAGTGACTGTGCGGAATGAGGAGCTAACCAGTGCGCCTGTTTCTGTTGTTTCTAATGCGCTGGCGGGGCGTCTTCCCGGTGTAGTTGTACAGCAGAGAAGTGGAGAGCCTGGGTATGATGGTGCAGACATAAAGGTTCGTGGTTCATCGACAATTAATTCAGGCGACGATATTGACAAAAACGCACCTCTCGTGGTGGTAGATGGTATTCCCGGAAGGGACCTTAATTCTATTGATCCGAGTGATATTGAAAGCCTGACAGTACTAAAGGATGCTTCGGCTGCTATCTATGGTTCCCGTGCGGCAAATGGTGTTATTCTTATTACTACCAAGCGGGGAGTAGAGGATTCTGCTCCGACACTGAGGTATGAGTTTTATCAGGGGTGGAGCACACCCACTATGCTGCCGGAGATGGCTGATGCCACTACTTATGCGCAAATGATACGTGAAGTTCAAACATATAAAGGAGAGGATGAGTCGAACATGACATTCTCACTAGAGGATATAGAGAAGTATAAGTCAGGTGAGTTTCCGTGGACACACCCGAATACAGATTGGTTTGATGCAACGCTTAAAAAGTTTAGTAGAATGAACCACCATACTGTATCTATTAACGGAGGGGGGAAGTATACCTCTTATTATACTTCGTTTGCTTCCCAATATACAGATGGAGCATATAAAAATTCTGCAACTTCGTATAGCCGGTATAATCTCAGGGTGAATCTTGATATTAAGATAAATAGTTATTTGGGGCTCAGTGTTGATGTTAATGGCTCGCAAGAGAACAGAATGTTTCCTACCAAAGGGGCAGGTTCTATATTTAGTGCAATGATAAGAAGTAAACCCACAAATACCGCTGTTTACCCTAATGGCCTGCCCGGCCCTGATATTGAGTATGGAGACCAGCCTGTCGTTTCATCCACCTTTGAGACCGGTTTTGATGATGATAAGCGCTACAGAAGTCAGAACCAGGTTACGGCAAGGTTGAAAGTGCCGGGGGTAAAAGGGCTGACCGTAAGCGGTTATTTTGCATATGATATGTATTTCAAAATCAGGAAGAATTTTCAAAAGCCGTGGACTCTTTACCAGCTTGATGAGGCTGCCTATTTAGCTGCTGGAAACACGGGGAAAGAGGATGGTTCAGAGTTTCTTATAGGGAGTCAGAAAGGTGTATCCGAGCCCCGTTTAACAAATTATTCTGATGATTCTACTACAAAGACCTATAATTTGAAAGCAGATTATCAAAACAGTTTTAAAGATAGGCACAATATTGATGTTTTCGTTGCTTATGAGAGTTCAGAGTATGTTGCCAAGGGTTTTGAGGCTTATCGCAGGTATTTTATTTCAGACAAGATACCGTACCTGTTTGCCGGAGGTGATGAAGAGAAGAGTAATGACGAGTGGGTAGATATAGATTCCCGCATTAATTACTTTGGCCGGCTAAGCTATAATTTTGAAGAGAGGTACCTGTTTCAGTTTACTTTTCGCAGAGATGGGTCATTGCGTTTTTCAAAGGAGAGTGGACGTTGGGGGAATTTCCCGGGGATTTTGGCAGGTTGGCGTATTTCTGATGAGGATTTTTGGAGAAATAGTATAGGTGTGGCTGATTACTTTAAATTAAAAGTGTCGTGGGGTCAAATGGGGAATGATCTGGTATCTCCGTTTCAGTATATTGCAAAGTATGCGTTTGGCACTGGCATGGTTTGGGATGAAGATAAGATATACTTAGCCGGACTGTATCTGGACGGAACACCCAACCCGTACATAACCTGGGAAGTTGCAAATATAACCAATGTTGGCTTTGAGTCACAGTGGTTTAATAGCAAAGTGAGTTTTGATTTTGAGTATTTTTTCGAAAGAAGGAGCGATATTCTTATTACCCGTAATGCTTCAGTGCCCGATTTTACCGGAATATCTTTGCCAGATGAGAACTATGGTGTTGTAGAGAATAGAGGTGTTGATACTTCTATAGGGTTTACAGACACGAGGGGTAGTTTCTCCTATTCTGTGAGTGGAAATTTTGCTTTTGCGAGAAATAAAATTGTTGAGTTTGATGAGCCTGCCAGGAATGAGCCGCATCAGGTTCTTACGGGACATCCGCAAGGCACAGCTCTTCTCTATAATGTGATAGGTGTTTTTAGCGATCAAAATGAGTTGGACAGTTATCCCCATGTAGAGGGGGCAAGGCCCGGGGATCTTATATTCGAAGATTTTAATGGGGATGGAAAGATTACGGATGCTGATAAGCAGTTGTTTGATAAAACAGCTGATCCTGAGATTACTTATGGGCTGAGTATAGTGATGAAGTATAAGAGTTTTGATTTGTCCGCATTAGTACAGGGGGCTGGAAATTCCATGAGGCGAATATATACTGATTTAAGACAGGGTACTGCTGGTAATTATTTTATGTATGATGCAGATGGGAGGTGGACAGAGAGTAATATAAATGCGTCAAAGCCAAGGGCTTTTGAACGTGAGGAGGAGTATTGGAGGCAAGGGGATTATAGCAATTTTACAGGGTATACCAATACATATATGTATCAAAATACAGCGTATTGCAGATTAAAAAACCTTCAATTGATGTATACTTTGCCCAAGAAAGTTCAGGAAAGACTATTAATGAAAGATGCAAAGGTATACGTGTCAGGGCAGAATCTGTTTCTTATATATTCTGCCAATAATATTATGGATCCTGAAATAGGAGGGATGAACAATTATCCGCTTATGGCAACTTACTCCATAGGTGCAAAGGTTGCTTTTTAGCCCTAGAGAGAAGATGATTAATAATTTAAAGGTATATGTGTTTAAGTTAGTGTAAAATTATTTAACGATGAGAAGCTTTAAAATAAGTATCGCAATTTCTGCTCTTGCACCGTTATTGTTATTGTCGTGCAATCATAGTATCCTGGATAAGAATCCATTAGATAAATATTCAGATGCGGATATGTGGTCGGATATCAATTTATCCAAGGCTTACCTGAACGATTGTTATCACAGTCTGAGGCATGGGATGAATGAGATGATGCTTTCTGCAGTTACTGATGAGACGTTTTTCATTCATGTTTACGCCAGTAACGTGTACTTGCAGGGTAATATTACTGCTGATAATACGGGTACGTGGGGAAGCAATACAAGATACCAGCATACTTCATGGTGGCTGTTTAATGCAGTTCAGAAGGTCAACATATTTTTGGCGAATATTGATGATGTGCCCAAAGCTTATCCGGAGATAGATAGAGAAAACATAATGGAGCAGGTTAACAGAATAAAAGGAGAGGCATATTTTCTTAGGGCCTATGCTTATACTCAGATGTGTCGCACTTATGGGGGGCTACCAATAATAAGAACCCCCTTTAAAATAAGGGATGATTTTTTGCAGGTAGAGCGCGCAACTTTTGAAGAGACTGTCAACTTCATACTGGAAGATTGTGAAGAGGCCCAAAAGCGCCTTGCAGCAAAGGATGAGATGGAGCTTGGGAGAGCAACGCAAGGTGCAGCAATGGCTCTTAAGTCAAGAATATTGCTTTTTGCAGCCAGTGATCTTACTGCTGATGGTGCTGCAAAAAGTGAGTATGTGGGATATATAGGCCCGGATCGTAATGCATTGTGGACAAGAGCTAAAGAAGCAGCCTATGAGTTGATGACTTTTCCCGGGTATTCGTACTCTTTGGAGGATTTTGGAGGAGATGATCAAAAAGTTGTAGCTGAGGAGTATTATGATTTTTTTCGGTCTGAAAATTTGCTGAGCAATGAAATTATATGGGGTAAAATGTTTTTGAAAGATGTTGGGGCGAGACACCGCTCAAATCTTTGGAACGGCCCCAATGGATTGAACTGTTGGGGGGGCAATAACCCTACTCAAAATTTTGTAGATTATTACCAAATGGAGGATGGTACTCCATTTGAAGATCATTTTGATCTGAGTAGTGACAGGTACTATATAAATAAGTCGAGTAAGTATTTTAACGAGAATCCGTATTATAATCGTGAGCCCAGGTTTTACGCAACAGTTTTATACGATAGTGCACGCTGGCAGTCTCGCTTTGATAATTTGGCAGAGAGAGATCCTCTTGGTATTTATGAGCGTCGCACACATCGTACCATTAAAGGTACAGACACCATAGATATATACGGGATAGATACACGAAAAGGTCCTATTGAGGATTGGAATGGTGGTTATACAGGATATCTTATGAAAAAAATGCTGGATCATGATATTATTGGGCGTGACGAGTATAACGATAATGTGTGGATTGAGTTTCGTTATGCTGAAATATTATTAAATTATGCTGAGGCGTGTATTGGGTTGGGGGAGCATGATGAGGCTACCACGTATATAAATATGATTCGAAATAGGGCAGGACTTCCTGATTTTATAGGAGATATTACCAAAGCATTGCGTTATGAGCGCAAGATAGAGTTTGCTTTTGAAGATAAGCGCTGGTATGATGTACGAAGGTGGAAGATATTGGATGAGGTGTTGACAGATGCGCTGGGAGTAGATATTATTGAGCAGGAAGAGGATGGAGTTATTACGACAACATGGCGACAAATCAATGTGCAAAGGCGCGGGCCTGCTTCTGAAAAGCTGTACTGGATACCGATCCCTACAGAGGAGATAAAAAAAGCTCCCCAGCTGGTACAAAACCCGGGCTATTGATTTGATGTTTTTGTGGAAATAAATCATTCGCAAAATATTTCGCTTTGTAAAAGCATTGTTATTGTAATTCATTGTGTCGGATTTTCCCTATCTGGTAGTCACTAATTTGTTTAAATTTGAAAAGGGGAATTATAATTATAGGTTAATTTTGTTGATGTGTTTTTAGGATGAGTCACATAAATTAATTAGTCTATAATATATATCAACACAAGTTATTAATGAGAAAAATAGTAAATCCCTATGCAGAAGAGGGAAACCCCAACCATAAGTGTTTTGCCTGTTCTCCTACAAATGATATCGGACTGAAGCTTGAGTTTTGGGATGCAGGAGATGAGGTTATAGCTGAGTGGATTCCGGATGAGCTGTATCAGGGGTATGTGAATATTTTGCACGGAGGCATTCAGGCTACTCTTTTGGACGAGATAGCAAGTTGGGTCGTGTGTACAAAGTGTGAAACAGTCGGGGTAACAGTGGGCCTTGATATAAGCTATAAGCGGCCGGTAAGAATTGACGAGGGCAAGATAACGCTTCGTGCGTCATTGAAAGAGCTTAACGGCAGGATTGCAGTTATTGACGCCAGGTTGCTTAGTGCTGATGGGAAGCTTGCGTCATATGCAGTAGTGAAGTATTTTATTTTTCCTCTTGAAAAAGCAAAGTCGGATTTTCACTATCCGGGAGTATCAGCATTTTATGAGGCAGACTAACAGATGAGAAGGAGCACTATCTCATAAACTGTGTAAATAGAAGACACTGTTTCACAAAGTGTGTAAACTAAAAAAATACCGAGGGTTTGGCTATTTATAGCTGGACCCTTTTTTCAAATATAACTAAGAACTGATTCAAGACAATGCCCCAGTTTCTGATTGGCATTGACCATTTTTTAGTTGCTTCTCTGGTTGCCAAAAATACAGATTTCATTACAGCCTGGTCTGACGTGAATGAAAGTTTGTTTTTTGTGTATTTTCTGATTTTTCCGTTGAGATTCTCAATCAGGTTGGTTGTATAAATTATCTTTCTGATTTCCAGCGGAAACTCAAAGAATACTGTTAGGTCTTCCCAGTTGTCTCGCCAGCTTTTAATTGCGTAAGAGTATTTATCCTCCCAAGCTGCTGCAAAATCTTCTAAAGCTGCTTTTGCAGCCTCTTTTGTAGGGGCGTTATAGATTTGCTTCATATCTTTTGTAAATGCCTTTTTATCTTTCCAAACCACGTATCTGCTTGCGTTACGGATTTGATGAACAACACATATTTGTGTTTTAGATTCAGGGAAAACAGTTCGGATAGTATCTGTAAAGCCATTCAAGTTATCTGTTGCCGTAATCAGGATATCGTTAACTCCACGGGCTTTCATATCGGTAAGTACGTTCATCCAAAAGGCAGCGGACTCACTCTTGCCCAACCATAAGCCAAGAACCTCTTTTTTCCCATCTCTGCGAAGTCCTACGGCAATGTAAACGGTTTTGTTGACGACCTTAGAGTTCTCCCGCACTTTAAATACAATGCCATCCATCCAAACAATTAGGTATACAATTTCCAGAGGTCGGTTCTGCCACGCTACAATGTCGTTGGTGACTGAATCGGTAATCCTTGATATGGTGGATGTAGAAACTTCAAAACCGTATAGCTCCCGAATTTGCTCTTCAATATCGCTATTACTCATTCCTTTAGCATAAAACGAAACAATGATATTCTCTAAGCCATCGACCATGTTCCCTCCTTTGGGTACAATCATCGGATTAAACGAAGCATCACGGTCTCGGGGAACCTGAATGTTGGATTCTCCCAGAGTGGTTCGGACTCTCTTCTCTGAATAGCCATTGCGGGCATTCTGATTATCCGATTTTTGATTCTTATCATAGCCTAAATGACCATCGAGTTCTCCTTCAAGCATCTTTTCAATGCCTCGTTTTTGGAGCTCTTGTAAAAAACCATTGAGCTCTTCCCCTGAATTAAACTGTTCAAGGAAATCATCATTTAATAAATCTTCTTTTTTCATTACTGTCTAAAGTTTTAAAATTAAACAAAAAAATGCCGAGGGTTGCAACCCTCGGCATTTTCTATTTACACAGTTTATGAGATAGTGCTTTTTACTTATACTACGACAATAAATATTCTTAAAACCCTATAGACACTTCATTCCCTTTTTTAAGTAACAGACATCAGTAATACCTCCACGCCCATCTTTCCCTATTTTTCAAATAAGAGAGGTCTTTTTGATGTTTGTAGGCTTCTTTTTCAAATGGTATGTTTCGGTAGCCGTAACGCATCCAAAACCATAAATATAGCAGGTAAAACCCTATAAACCACAGCTCTTTTTGTTGTGCAAAGTGTATCTGTTCGTGGTTAAAGGTAACGGTTAGGTCTCTACCTTTGTACTCTTTTCTCACAAAAACAAACGGATAAAAAGCCATTGCCACATAGCCTTTTATGGGGATTAGGTTGTTGTATATTACTTTCATAGTTCTTATTTGCCAAAAACGATAAGTGTGAATCCTACATTTCTTCTCCCTGAGCTCACATTGTTGTTTTCTACCTGAATCAAAGTGCCGAATATGACATTAATGGAGAGGGTATCTCCTTTTGAAGAAGAATATCCTTTATAGATAGAAACAGAGGCATTCTCTATGGTCAATCCATTGTTCGTAATACTAATTGACCATACTCCAGTTGTAGAACCTGAATAAGAAAAATCTATTTCTCCACCTTGTGCCTCAATGGTATGGTTGTCCAGCATTCTTAGCCAACCAATGACACGTGTGCCTGATAGAGGGATAGCTTGTATGCTTTCATCTACGTATTGTTTATTAGCTATATCTTTATTTTCGGTAGGCGTATCTACATGGGTTATTTTGTTGTTATCCATATTCAATATCCCCGTCATAGTGTCTCCTGTTTTTGATACTTTTTCATTTACCTTATCATCTACATACTGCTTATTTGCTCCATCTGTATCTTCTGTGGGACCCGCTACCTCAGTGAGTTTATTTCCTCCCATAGATTGGTTGCCCTCAAAAGGTACTGAACAAGTACACCTATAGTGAGCTGGCAAAGCTGATAAAACAGCTACAAGGCTACAAACAAAACAGCCCTTTTCATAGAACTACTTATGCCTTTTTGGGAAAAATGGGTGAGGCATAAGTTACTTAAGCAAGGGTTTTTATTAATATTTGTGTAATACTTTGTATCTTTGCACAACAAATTTATACTTATCATGAACAAGCAATTTTTGACAGTAGTTATTTTTTTTCTATGTGGAGCAGATTTATTTTCACAAATATCTGTAAGAGAAGAGGCTAAAACAAAGCCTGTATATAAACCATCTGTATATGATGGCTCTTCAGACTTTTACTTTTCATATGATCAATACAATGAGAAGGAGTCTTTAGAGAAAAATTTTAAGAGAATGCAATATTATGTCGGGCATAAAATATTCTTTATTCCTAGAACTACTCCTTCTGTAGAACATGGCACACCTTACTTGCGTTATAAAACGGAAAAGGTATTCAAATATGATTTGTCAGCTCACAAACCAGATTTTAACCCTCCATATCCTAATTCAGGTCATTGGAAAGAGAAGTACGACAAAGCAAAGAAAGCACTTGATAAATCTTATGCAGGAGAAATAAAGACAGATGTTTATAAGCCTAAAGCACTACAGCCAAATCATAGTAGTAGTAGACGTTATTATGAACCCATAGAGGTATCCCTGAAAACTCCTGATAGTGCTTTTAGGGGTAAGTATTTTACCATTATTGATATGAAACAAGAGTATGAGGGTTATAATTATTTTTATTTATATCTATTAGATGAGGAAGGAGATACGTTATATATTAAAAGATCAGCTCATTATTGGAATGCGGGAAAATCTTCAATGAAAAATGAATTAGGGTTTGTAATGGTTCCTTATTATGAATATTTACAAAAAACCTTCGTTGAAAAGAATTTCCTATGCAAGGAAACTATTAAAGAAAATGCAATTGACATTAATACGGGTGAGAAGATTACTATTTCTGAAAATACAGAATGGAAGTGTACTTCTTTAGAGTTTGTTCCCTCAAAAGTAGCAGAAGATTTGATGCAATTACGGTTAGTTTTGACTGATGGAAATCATGAAATTTTAGTTGATAAAAATAGCAAAAGTCGTTATAGAGATAGGCTCTCTCTTTCTTACTTTATAGACAAAAATGAGTTTGAAAGACAACAGTTAGCGGAGGAAGACAGAAAACGTTTAGCAAGAGAAGAAGCTAAAAAGAGAGAACAGGAAAAGGAGATGTGGAAGCAGGATATGATTAAAAAATACGGTTCTCACTATGGTACATTAGTAGGAAAGAATCAAGTAGTAATAGGCATGACATCTGAAATGTGTGAAGATGCATGGGGCTACCCTCTTTCGATTAATACTACACAAGTGAAAGGGCTTGTTCATGAGCAATGGGTCTATTCAATAAAAACATATCTCTATTTTGAGAATGGTAAACTAACGGCTATACAAAACTGATGGCCATGTACTACTTTTAGGTATGGCTTAAAAGTAAGGTTATACGAACATGGAGAATTTATAAAAGAAATACCACAAGAAAGTAAATAATATTTAGATATGGCTATATATGGGATAGGAGCGTATTATGATAAAGATGTTTCTCTTGAGTTTATAAGCAATAATGTTGCGTGCATTGGTTGGTCGGTTAGTGATGCTCCTACACTACATGAAATTTTATCCCAATTAAGTATAGGAGATGAG